>CM021104.1:249339093-249463075 GCA_007115665.2 Sequoiadendron giganteum | reverse complement strand
CCCTTAAACCCTCTACCCTTTACCCTATACATTAAACACTCAACCCTCAATTCTCAACCCTCAACCCTTAATACCTCAACCCTCAATCCTTAAACCCTAAACCCTCTACCCCTTACATTGGACCCTGAACCTAATCCTTCAACCATATACCCTCAAACTTATACCCTAAACCCTCTACCCTCAACCAAGTAAACCCTTAAGCCTAAACCCTTAACCCAAAACCCTTCAACCCTAAATGCTTAAACCTTCAACCTTCTACCCTATACCCTACACCAAATACCCTCTACCATAAAACCTATTCCATCAACCATCAAACCTTAAACCCTAATACCCTAGAAACCATCAACCCTATAGGTCCTCCACCCTAATCCCTCAACCCCTATAACTTTCTCTCTATCTATATATCTCACCTCTCCCTCCTTCCCACCTTCCCACCCTCTCTAATTGTCTCTATCTATGTACCTCTCGTTCAATCAATCCCTACCACCCTCTCTCACTCCCTCTATCCATCTCTCTTTTTGTCTCTCCCACTCCATCCAACTCTCTCCCACTACCTCTCTCCCTCTCTCTCATGTCTCTTCCTCCCACCCCCTCTCTCTCTAAGGTCTCTCCCTCTGGCAACCTACCTAGGTAACTCTCTCTTTGTCTCTCTCCCATCTCTCTATCTATCCCTCCAACCCTACCTAGATAAGTCCCTCTCACTCCACCCCCCTCTTTCTCTACCTCTATCAGGTCACTCCCTCTCACACCCTCTCCCTCTCTCAGGTCTCTCACTCACACTCCCTCTCTCTCCCACTCCATCTCTCTCACACTCCCTCTCACTACCTATCTCTCAAGTCTCTCCCTCTCACCCCTCTCACTCTCCTCACACTCTCAAGTCTCTCCCTCTCACACTCTCAAGTCTCTCCCTTTCGCACCCTACCTACATAACCCTCTCTTTCTCTTTGTCTCTCTCTCCCTCTCCCTCAATTCTCTCTCCCACCCCCATCTCTCTCTCTCCCTCTCCCTCAAATTCTCTCTCTCCAACCCCCCCCCTCTCTCTCTCCTTCCCTCTATCCCTCCTACCCTACCTAGCTAAGTCCCCGTCAATCCAACCCATTCTCTCCCACTCCCTCTCTCTTAAAATCTCACTTCGATCCCCTCTCCATCTCTCTAGACTCTCTCTAAATTCTCCCTTTGTCTAAAGATATACATACAAGCATAATACATATGCACATATAATCTTACATCCATACAAGCATACATACATACATGTACATAAAAATACATCAGCATACATTAATATATTAGCATTTAACATAAAGTAAGACATAACGCAAGCACGTTATAATGCGCTCGTGTTATGTGCTAGTAGACATGTTCCCCGCAGAAGCAAAAACCATGTCAAAAGTGAGATATAACGCAAGCGCATTATAATGCGCTTGCGTTATATCTTGCTTTGGGAAACAAAACTTTAAGCTTGGTATTTGCCTTGGAATACCAACCTAAAGGCTTGGAGGGCATCCCCAACGACCAGAGATGTGTTTTTAAAAAATCCACCATATTTCTGATAATTGAGTTCGTGCTCACTGTCAGGATTGCACGTGGTTCAATATTGAAAAAATCGAGCACATGGGTAATGTTGGGTTATCTCTTACTATCCAACGATGTAATTTTTTTCACTTTTTGAAAATGTTAAGTCTTTCATCCATAATTTATTTTATCTATATGTCTTTTTTTTGCCAAAAAGAAGTGTTTGGTATTTTTTTCGTTATAAATTAACTATTCATCAATTTCTCAAATAAATTACATTTTTAGAAACTAGACTCCATTCTACAAAATTTTAAAAAAAATTAAAAAACAAATCAATTAGTTTCCAAAATTTGTAGGTGTAGCACGGCCAAAATTCTATTTTCAGGATATGTCCACTTCGCAAATTAGTAAAAAATCAAATATTCATTAAAAAATTATCAGAACAACACCACCAATTTGTGTACGTCCCTCGTTTGAACCCCTTAATCTCAATCATTTTCAAAATAAATTAGTAGTTTAGAAAGTAGACTCGGAGCACTTGAATCCTTCTTTTTGTTCCATCTCAAAATTTTGAGTCTAAGTATCCTCAATTTCACATCCAAGGTTAGTATTTCCTGATTTCATAAAAAATCTGTCCACTTAAGTCCCGTTTTTGGGAACCATCTTGGTGCACTTACTTGTCTAGTAGATTTTATCCTTGACCTGTCAAAGATAAAACTATATTACCTTGGCAAAACATAAGATTACAAATTCAATAACATATTTCTAAAAATCCAAATAGGAAAACATGTGTAATGAGAACTATATAAAAGAATGACACAATATAAAGTTGTGTATCATACATCCTAACAATCTACTTCAAAAAAACTTACCAGTCTTGTTTACCCCTCTATCATTTAATGAGGTTGTGAAAGGAAAACCTATAATTGTGGAAGCTAAGAGTGTTATCTTAACAAAAAGAAGGCATTTGAATGGCATCTAATTACAAAACCAAGTGCTCCTCTTAATTGTGTTTGGATAGCCTTATCTATAGGTACATTGAACTTTCAATCAAATAGGACATGTTATTACATCAATCTTGACAAAGTCCCCAATTAATTTGAGTTGAAAATTTTGAAATATATGAGAATTGTGAAAATGTTGTTAAATTAAGTTGGTGTAATCCTCCTTAATCATGTGGCACCATGCATATATCACTTTCACTACAATCCAATGTATCTAATCATTGTAAGACATAAGCCTATTGTCTAGGAAAGGATGATAAAATCTTGTCATGCCATGATTTGTTTATCTCTAATTACTATCAATATTAATAATGGACACAAATAAGCTTCTTCACAAGCAGTAAAGTTGAAGGCTAGAACCACTTCTTAAAAAATGAGAAGACAAACATCTTGCCTAAGCTTTTATTAGATCAAGGATGAAAATGGTATTGTGAGAATGTGGTGATGGATCAAAAGAGGATTAGTACCTATACAATCAAGGTTTAGGTCCACTCAAACCTAAACAAAAGGAAAAAAATAGAAAGAGCATCTAGAAGTAATAATCATGTCTTGATAAGTGTGATAAATCAATAACCACAAGAACCTAGAAAATATTTTAATTTTTTTAGTTGGAAAAATGAGAACAAAAGCAAGGGGAATTTAAGAGGACTTACCCCCTATCCTCATGCTATTTCCTAAGTGCATTTTTTGCTTATATTTAAGCAGCAGGAGTGTTCCCATGCAAATTTAAAACTGTGGGAAAAGGATAATTTAGAATCTTACCTATTTTGGTGGAGAAGCTATTGTTTAGGATTTGAAAATAAGCTGTGGAAAAAAATTGGGGGTTGAGAAATAAGTACTAGTTGCATATTGAAAAAACTCCAAGGTGGATCCATAAATTTCTTTCCCTCTTTTTCATTTGCCTCCAATTTTTCGTTCATACATGCAAATAAATAATAATTGCATATTTTTTAGATGACTACTTAAAAATAAGTAGAAAATTAAAATTCATGGGACCACCAGACCCACAAATCACTCCTAAAAACATTAAGCAGTGGTTGCTAGCCAAAATAAGCTAAGAAATTGCATGGGGACGTTCTTGTGGCACAACTTATAAAGGTTATTGCCATTGGTATTATTTTTACACCAACTCGAAAACCACTGCACAAAATGACACATTCCAAAACTGCTATTAAATCAACAATTGTATTAGAATTCTATAGAACTAAAGCAATAAAGAAAACACAAAAAATGAGGGAGGGGAGAGCAGCCATTACACTCATATCAATCCAATTTAAGTTGTAATGCCGAAATTTTGAATCCTTTAAAATCATCTTAGTCATATATTTAAATACTATAGTAGTTCTTGTAGATGTCGAGGGCACATCCTTTGTTACTAGATATGACAAAAGAAAAATCACTCCTAGAGAGACGTAGAAACCATAAAGTATAAACCATATCCTCAATGGCAAGATCCCAGTCTAAGAGATTATATAACTAGCAATCACACTTAGGTGTGCAATGGGTATGCCGAAGAGTTGTGGAAAGGAAATTAGGGAATTTTTTGTCCTATATTTTTGCATACATTTGTGCAATATATGAGGTCATTTGGTAGGCCATTTAGAAAATGACTTTGTGTAAGAAAGGTTTGAATGGGAAAGAGATAGATTTAAATCAACTATGTATCCCTTTGAATTTGGAAGATAATTAGGTTCCATTACAAACATGCTCATGCCATATTTGCAATAGGGAGACAGGGATAGAGAGAGAGAGAGAGGAAGATGGATATGAAAGAGAAGGAGAGGGAGGTAGAGGAGGGAGGAGATTAAAGGGGGGAGAGAGGGAGATATAAAGAGATACGGTGATAAAGACAAGTAATAGAGAGAGAAGTATAGAGAGAAAGGGAAAGATAGATAGAGAGGGGGAAAGATAAAGATAGAGATAGGGAGTGTGTGTGTGTGTGTGTGTATTTGAGTTAGAGAGACATGGTATCTATGGAGAGAGAGAGGGAGATATGACTAAAATTAGATTTGGCATTCTATGTGAAAGAGATTCACTTGCATTGATGGGGAAAGTGTGTTAGTCTGTATATCTTATTTTAAAAGCTCACGGTGGAATAATCTATAGATGTTATTGCATTTGTATGTTCCATATCTAGCCTGGCTCTAATATTGACTATGCTTTATGTTTTCCCAATAGATTTAAGATACTCATATTTGCTATGAATCTTTACTATGTGGTATAATTTATTTTAATAAACATCCATAAAGTAACCAGAGGTGATTTCAAAATGTCAATAAGGATAATCAACATAACCAAATGTTGTAAAAATTTGAAGCGGGTGAAACACATAAAAGCTAACTTCATAGAAGGTGAGATATGTGAACTTTGAAATAATCCTCTCCTATAGGAAATTACACATTAAGAAGCTTTGGAATATTGCATCCCATGGACAACTACATCATTCAAACCTCTTCGATGCCAAATATAATCATAACAAATGTTGTCTACAACACTCATTCAATTGATAGGATTCACATTACATGACCCAAAGATTGTACAAAATCAACAAATATTCAAAATAATGTAAATTTCCAATTCCTTTTTTTATTGGTTTACTATCTTATGTGTTACAGGTAAAAGGAAAATTGAAACACAAAAATAAGGGTCTCTGAACAGTATTCACCAAATTAAGTGGAACAACACAAAGGGTTATGATTTTATCTTTGTGATGCATTGAAGGTTTTAAATGCACATATGCATTGTTTTTTATAAGATAAGAAGCATTTACAGGGTGTTGTACCCTTTACACAGAGAACCCCTAGGGCCAAAAGAAAGCATAGTTCAAACAAAACTTGAACTAGAAGAACCAACAGAAATAGTTGACTGGCAGTTGTAGAAACAACTAATAGATAGCTGTCAAACAACACTAGAAACCCCAAGAACAAAGGGGGAAACACTGGAACTCAAGACCCTAGGTCTCAAAGAAGAACAAGGGAGTCCCTTCTTCCTTCTCAACACAACAGACCATTCATCTATTGAGCGAGGAGAGAGAAGTGGATCCACAGTCTCCACCAAGGGCAAGGAGCAATTGCGTAGAAGAGATGGTTGCATAGGAGAGTAGATAAGATCGGATGAAGGAAAAATAGAGGCAACTAGCATGGTTTGAGTAGGCTTAGTCAAGACAGTGTCAGCATCAGCAGAATGAGCCAACAAGGGCTCCTCAGATGGGAAAGTGTCAACATCAGTAGAATGAGCCAACAAAGGCTTCTCGGAAGGGATAGTCAAAATAGGAGCCGAGCAGGAATCAAGCTCACGAGAAGACAAAGGAGAGGCATCTTCCTCAGCAATAGGAGTAGAACCCACCATAAGATGATCCAAAATACCATCTTTCCACCAAGTAGCAATGCCCTTTCTGCGGGCAAGTGGGCAACTGGAGGCCAAATGGCCCATAGAGAAACATCTCCTACATTGAAAGTGGAGGCCCTCATAGTCCAAGAAATGCTTCCAAGGTATGTCCTCCACCAACAAGACCACATCACCATGGAGAGGTTTAGAGATGTCCAAATCCACTAAAATACAGGCTACCATAGTATGCCCAAGCTCTCGAGTCATAGAGTCAACCATTAAAAAGTGTCCAATGGTGTTTCCAATAGCTTCATAACATGAATCCTCCCAGAACTGGAGAGGAAGGTTTGGCATTCGGACCCAAACTGGTCGAGTATTCAATGGCTCTATAAGGGGATTGAAATAATGAGACCAAGGTCTGATGGATAGGGAATGAATCCCCCACATCCACCCCCTGTCCAGGACATGGTCTCGCTCCACGGAGGAGGCAAAGGCTACTAAAAAGAAGCCCCTGGCACTAGGATAAAGCTCTATCTCACCAACAACCAATAGCTTCCAAGAGGTGGAAACCCAATTATGAAGATCAGGAAGGGAGGGCCACAAGCCTTTAAACCTAGAGACCACTCCCTGCTTCAAATAATACTCTTCATTCTCAACAGCCTCGGGTCCACAGACCACTACAGGGGAATCCCGAGCACAGGGCAAAGGACGAACTCGAGATTGAGCAGGAGGTCAACCACCTCCTTGTGCAACCTCAGAGAAAGACAATGACCAAACATTGCATATCCATTTCGTGCTCTCTCCAATTGTTGTAGTATGTATTTATTGCCCAAAATTTGTTTAAATACATTTAAATGCATTTAAAGATGAATACAAGTGACCAAACTTAATTAAAAAATACAATTATTTTGAAATCTATTTTTTAGGAAAAAGAAACACCCTTAAAAGTTGTTGGAGATTGTCTACTTTACATTTGCATATGCATGTGGAGGCAATAGGTGTTTCCAAATCTTGAACAATAAACTTAATAACTTTTTTAATGAGATACCATTAAAAAAATTGAAAACAAATAAAAAATTGAAACGTGAGAAATAAACAAATTCCAACACAAAAAATTTAATTTGACACCTTTGTAAAAATAAGTAGACCCCTTATTCTTGAATACCAAGTTACTGGATTTAAAAAACTATAGTTGAACACATCAAATAGCCCCATTTTCTACACCTTTTTGTTAAATGCTTTGATTTTAGTCAAAAGCACAAAGATTTCAAATAACTACCTCTTTATGGAAAAAGATTAATCTCCAAGGATTGGGTAATTAAGTGGCATTCCATTGCCATTGACTCCCTTGGAATACATTGTTTTTCAAAAAATTATTGCAAAACTTTCACAAACCAGATTTATTCAACATACAATAAATCATTATATCACTAGCTTATCTATCTTATTATATAATCTATATAGAAAATGCCTAGATATATCAATTTGTAGGCATCCATTTAATTATTTTATTGTTGTGTGTTTCCAGTAATAAGTTTATTTTGTATCATTTTATATAATTGAATTATATTATAGGAATAAGTTCATTATATCACAATATTTATGTCACATTATCTATTCATTATGAAATTTAGCCCACATTCACACCCATGGATTGTCACAATATTGGAGTTTTCATGATAGTTTTTGGATCTTTCATATATACACAGTTTTGAGGATTTAAAGTTTGCATTATAAACCATTCTACATGTAGAATAACTATTTGAACTATTTTTGTTATCCTTGAACACTTCAGTCATAGAAAAGGAGATAAACTAGACAAAGATGAATAAACTAACAAATCTATGAGACCATGATTATGTAAAGAGCCTATGAATCAAAATTATTTTTTAGAAATAACAAAGATTTTTGTAAAACCATGTGAGAAGATTTGTATAGTAGTATAGTTTTATCTAAAAAGAAAAAAGATAGAATTTAGTAAGGTTTATTAATATGTAGTTTTTTTTGTATTAAGGTAAAAGTAGGTTTTGAAGGGACCTGAAACCCCTTACAACCAAAAAAAAAGCTGCAAAAAGAACAGCTTGTAGCCAGCGAAAAACCAGCCCCAAACAAGACCCATCAAGATTTACATTTAGAACTACTCTTGTGGGAACAAAGAGTCATGTCAAAAGAAGGCCTAGAGAATTTTGCTTTCTATCCCTTAACAGTAGTCCAGCCTTCTTCCACTTGTGTCGCCTTATCATGTCAATCCAGCACACAATTTTCCTGAAGATGAATGCCTGCAACCACTGTCTTAGAGATTTCATCATTATTCCTTCGTGCAGGCAAAGACTTATCAGAAAAGCCACCAAAAATGATAGTTGGAGTGCTATCACCAGAAATGGCATCCTAAGACCCGTTCTCTCGCTCTTTAGGGGTTTCAACATGATAATCTTGTTCAGCATCAAAAGCCCCACCATTCAAGACATCTAGAGGGGATGCCCCAAGACCCTGTGATTCCAACGCAACCACCTCAGAAAAACTCCTATGTTGTTTAGATTTTTTCTCTACCGTATAATTTTGTTGAGAGGCACCTTTCCACCATGTAGCCGTCATTGATTTTTTCTCAAATCCACATTGTGTAGCAGCATGACCTGTTTTAACTCATCTTCTACAATAGAAGGGAATCCCTTCATAGTCCAAAGATTGGACCCAAGAACCCTTAGAATATTTAAGTAAAATCTCATCAGGCAACCCTTTTGAAACATCCATTTCAACCAATATGTGGGCAAAGTGGAATGAAAAATGTTAGAGGATTCATCATCCACCAACAAAAAATCACCAAGGGCTTCACCCACTTCCTCCAAAAGAGGGTCAGTCCATAAGTGGAGGGGAAGATTAGGCAGCCGAACCCAGATCGGGATCTTGTTGAAAGTTTCAGAAGCAGGGTTGAAATCAGAATGCCAAGGCTTAATCATCAACAAGAATTTATCCTCCTAGCTAAAAGAATTGTCACATAAAAATTTTATATCCTGAGCATTGTCAAACTTAGCAACAAAAAACCCCTTAGCCATGGGGAAAATATGAACTTAAAGGCTCCCATTCATTGGAGATCCAGGAGTGCAACTTAGGGAGGCTAGGCCAAAAACCCCTAAATCAACAAATCATCCCATGAACGGAGAGCTCAAAAGAATTCTCATCTATTTCCTCTACCATCTCAACTTTTAGATCCACTGAGATGGCATTGGCAATAGGGATTAACCCGCCAAATGACAACCTCCCATGCTGGAACCTCATAGCCAACGTCTTAGCTTTAGCCACAGGGTCATTGCTCTTAATACGCCCCCCGCTAGACCTCGACACACAGGAGACCCCATCTTTCATTGTGGTCTCTGGCTGCCTAGTCGAAGAGTTGTCACCGCCCTAGAAGCCTCCACCACTAACAACACCCACGCCTTCTAATTGGTTCGCCTGGGTAGGGTTTCCATCCACTCAGGCCATTCCAATGTTTATTCTTATTAATATGTAGTTATTATATTAATATTATTATATATTTTGGTTTAGTCTTATTTGATCATTATATTGTAAAATATTCATAGTTATAGTAAATTTTTATCTATATATGAATATATTATTATTTTTATTTCTATCATACTTGAATCAATAAGTTGTCCATCTCTACAAGATGTTAACCATTGTTGATTTGCATAGACTGAAGATCAAGTTCAAAATTTCATTTCATTATTATTTTAGGCTTCAACAACTCCTTTTGAGAGTTTTTTAAGGAATTATACAATTATGTTGAGATCAAGTGATGAGCATATAAAATGAGTTTCAACTATAACAATTAGCAATACCCCTAATTGCTTTGGAATGCATCTTATTATTGTTTTCACTTGGGTGGTTGGAAACTGTATCATGAAAGCCCTATAGTTATCATGATTGTTGCATCAAATAGATGGTTAGTGGCCATTTATCTTTCTGCATATATGCTACTGACATCGTTCTTAGTTTGGTGAATGACCTCTGCATACATGCTACTTGTGTCTTACTTAGTTTGGAGAATAACCTGATAGATTTTGAGCTCTGGTACAACTGAAACTATATGGAGAAAAGATTCATGTTTAATGGCTGCTTAAATTTCATCAGATACATTTAGAGTTGGGATATTATCTCAGGGTAATATATGTGGTGTCTTTGTTGCAAAATGTCTTGTGTATAGTTTAACACTGCAATTTTTTATTGCATTCTATACTTTGTAACCTACATTTTTCAATATTAAAAGAAGAAAAATTAGCAGTACCCCTCCTCATTCATATTAAGTGTACATTATTTTACGATACAGTAGAAAGTATTGGCAACTCAACATCTAGTCTACCAACCAATATTAGAATATCCCGAAGTGATTAAAATTCATATTGATGAATTAAAGTTTCTTAAATATCTTTAGCTTTATGGAATGATGAATTAAAAGAGGATTTCAATTATATTAATGAATAAAATTTTCTTAGATGTGTTTAACTTTATGAAATGATGAATTAAAAGGGGATTTCAATTGAATTTCAATGAAATTATTTTGAGCTCAATTGAGGCTCTAATCTGATTGAACTTTAACAAAATAGAGTGCATTAAAACCCACATATATAATTACATAACTTTGTGATGTTTGAGTATTTACATAACTTTGTGAAGTCTGAGAATTCTTCGCAGCAACAAAGAATAAAAGTTAAATAAAATGATATTGATCTAAAAATATATATTTAATATTCAAGGTTACTTCACATTGGGTAATTGTACAGGTAAGGAAAACGGACTTCAGTTTTGTTCTCTAACTTTTGTGTAAAGTCACTTCAACATCATTCTTAGTCTAATAAAATATCAATTAGAATTTAGTTTATAGGTGGTTTACAATGAGCCCTATAAAAATTAATTAATTAAATTTTTTTCAATATCTTTACCATAAAAAAAAATGTCAAAATATCTTTTAATCTAAAAGATGTCTCAAAAAGGGGCGACCTTTTGGTGAAATGGTGGTGCTTCTTTCCTGTAGAGCCAACAACCAAGGTTCAAACCTTGTGGGGTCTCTCTCTACCACGTCAACAATGGAGTTTGTTGTTTACCCTCATATTAAGGGGAGCTTCCTTGGTGAACTAGTGGGGCTTCTTTCCTGTAGTTCCAACAACCAAGGCCCAAACCTTAATATTATTTTTTGTCAATAAGGGCATGGTTTGGTGGTCAAGTCACTTGGTTGTAGTGACAGCCACCAGGGTTCAAACACTCACTCGGCCAAAGTGCTCATAGGCCTTGTGCCTTCGTTGGGCCATTGCACTCACGAGTTTGGTTATTTCTTGTGGTTTCTTGTACCCGATTCATAGGTCCGATCAAAAATTTTTACTCCTAATAATATGGGTGCATTGCACCTTTTAAAAAAAACAAACATCTCAAAGAAATCTTGGAAACAAGTAAATTATTGGTTTGGTTATTTCTTGTGGTTTCTTGTACCCAGTTCATAGTTTCTATCAAAATATTTTACCCCTAATAATATGGGTGCATTGCGCCTTTAAAAAAAAGGATGTCTGAAAGAAATCCTCCAAACAAGTAGATTACTGACTTTCAAAAACACAAATATATATATGCAAAGAAATGGCCCTATGTCTGAAAAGTTTCTAGTAGATATCAATCATTACAGCCTACAACACCTAATTGCCTTAATTTTAATGTGCTAGCCATATTAGAGCAGTATTTGTACCTCATAACTTTTGCAAAAAAAGGATGAAGAAAACATTTATGCATTTATCTAGTAATGTACAAATACTGTCTTTTATTTAGTACACAAGTTGTGCATTTATCTGGTAATGTACAAATACTGTGTTCTAAAAGATAGAAAACATAGACACTCTTAATATTTACACACCCAGAATGAGGACAATTCCTTCATTGGGAATTTTAATAAGTTTAACTATGAAAGAATAGAATGAACAGACAAAGGTATAAATTATACTGTGTTTTATTAAACCATTACACTTTAAAGTGTTGAAAGGAAACTCTTATCTCTATTTGAAATCTATGGGCAATATGTTATAACCTTTAGATCAATGGAAGATGGAGACCTTTTGATTCAATTAACTTCCCAAGTTTTTTTGTATCCAATCATAGGAAAACAATAGTTTAGGACTACGGAAATTCAAGGTCGTGACCTCAACATATCAACCAATTTAGTCATCTTTTGGTTGTCCTCGTGAATTTGTGACTTGATATATACCTGCATAGTATCGAAGATTGCCAATTGCCTCTGGCACATCAAATACTTTAACAAGATCTAAATATTTTCTAGTGTCCCATGTCTCCAAAATTGCAAGTTGCTCAAAAAAATTTGAAGCAGATCTGCATACTTAATTAGTGTGTGGCTCCTCTCCTGAAATCACAACATTTATTGCCAAAAAAAAATAGTAAAAACTAGTTTCCCTAAAGATGAGTGAGAGATCTCACAGAGCTAGGCATGTGAAGCCATAGGTCATGGTCGAAGGCAGCCTGAGCTACTTTGACAGCCAAATCAACATCTTCTTTGGTGGCTTTTGAAACACTTGTTATTACTTCCTTTGTTCTTGGATCAAATGTTTCAAATGTTTTCCTTGCATAGTCATCCATAGATAGTTCATTTATTTTATTTACACTGTGATCTACTTTTATTTTTTATAGGTCAAAATTGATCCAAGTTTACAGCACATGCAAGGAAAGTGAAAAAAAATTACAGTTCAAGATGTAATTTTTTAGAAATTGATAATCCCATGACAAGAAAGTGCTAGCTATTAAAAGTTTGTTTTTAGACGTTCAAATGGTTTCATGTAATGTTTTAAGTAATATAATACTTAATAAATAATTTTGGAATCTTTATAGTATTTAGTTATTCAAAAGATTGTTTTTAGAATCAACTATATATGTTTTTGAATAGGTATTGAGCTTGCATTCAATGATTCATCATCAAAAAGAGGGGAATGAAGAATTGAACTGCAGACAGTGTTAAAAAGAGGAAGGGGTGTGAGTTTTCACTTTGCTCTTTCTGATGGTGAATCAATCACAATGATTGTAAACATCAATTTTAAAACATATACAATTAATTTGACAAACAATTTTTTGAAGGCTAGGGTTGCGGACGGCGATGGATGCGATGGGAACAGGGTTGTGAATGCTACTGATGGTGGGAGAGGGTGTTCTTTTGCATTGGTGGCCAAGGCACGAAGGGCTCGGTGGGGCTAGCGCAAGTGAATGCGATGGCTTCACAAGTCGCGAGTGGAGCGAAGGCCACAGACGACCGAAGAGAAAATGATGGGAAGAAGGGCCAGAATGGCCAACGACAAGGAGAACAAGGGTATTGCAAAGCAAGGCAGAAAACTACGACATAGAGCTCACAGCTTGGGAGACCGCCGATTGGTGGGTTTATTTATGTGGCTAATGCTATCTTCATTGATTTGAAAGCTGAGACGGAAGAGGAAATTGATTATAATGCTTCTGCCTTCTCTTCACATGGGGTGATTTGTTGGTTTAAGGGTTTTTGGCCTTCCCTTCCTCAGTTGCACTCCTGGATCTCAAAAGAATGGGAGCCTTTAATTACTGGTAAAGTTCATATTTTCCCCATGGCCAAGGGATTTTTTGTTGCTAAATTTGACATTGATCTGGATAGAAACAAAATTTTATGTGATCACTTTTTTAGCTGGGAGGATAAATTTTTGTTGATGATTAAACCTTGGCATGCTGATTTCAACCCTTCTTCTGAAACTTTCAATAAGATCCCGATTTGGGTTTGGCTTCCTAATCTTCCTCTCCATTTATGGACTGATTCCCTTTTAGAGGAAGTGGGTGAGGCTCTTGGAGATTTTTTGTTGGTGGATGATGCATCCTCTAATATGTTGCATTCTACCTTTGCTCGCATATTGGTTGAAATGGATGTTTCAAAGGGGTTGCCTATCGAGATTTTACTTAAAACTTCTAAGAGTTCTTGGGTCCAAGCTTTGGACTACAAAGGGATTCCCTTCCATTGTAGAAGATGTTTTAAAATAGGTCATGTTGCTGCACAGTGTGGTTTTGAGAAAAAATCCATGAAGGCTACATGGTGGAAAGGTGATTCTCAACAGTATTATACGGTTGAGAAGAAAGTTGGGCAACCTAGGAGTCTCTCTGAGGTGGTTGCTTTAGATTCACAAGGCCTTGGGGCATCCTCTTCGGCTATCTCTAATGGTGGGGTTGTTGATGCTTTGCAAGACTACAATGTTGAAACCCCTAATGAGAAAGAGAGTGGGCCTTTGGCTGCCACTTCTAGTGATAGTGCTTCGGCTATCATTTCAGGTGGCTCTCCTGATTTGGCCACGCCTGCAGGGAGGAATATAGATCAAATCTCTAAGACAACAGTTGCACGCTTTCTTCTTCAAGATAATGGTGCACTAGCTTGGCTTGATAAGGCAGTGCAAGTGGAAGAGGATCGGATTACTGTAAAGGGCAAGAAAGAAAAGTCCTCTAAGCCTCCTTTTGATATGACTCTCCGCTCCCACAAGAGTAATTCTAAATGTAAATCTTGATGGTTCTTGTTTGGAGGCTAGTTTTTGGCTAGCTGCTGGTTGTTTAGTGGCTTTGTAGTTGGTTGGGGTTCTTTGGCCTTGGTTACCTTTTTTTCCTTGGTTGTCTGTGCTTTCATGTTTTTATGTTTAGACAACCTTCTGGTTGAGGGTTCCAAATCCATTCAAAATCTATTTGTAAAGGGTTTTGGGGTCCCTTCAAAACCTGTTTTTTCCTTAATCAATTTTTTTTTTTGAATACTACATAAAAAATGTAACTAACCAATATTTATGAATTGCCATTCTTTAAAATGAAAACCAAATAAAAAATATTAAATAATTTTTTTTATTGCCATATATGCTCTAATGGTTTAGATTGGGCATCTTCTATATAAACCACGGTCCATTACATAATTTGAAATTATGTGGACTTCAAATTACCACGTGATAAATAAAGAATCATTCCAAGTTACTTCATGCCACATCTTCATATTGTCAATATGAAAGCACAGAAAGAGCTCATCAATCTCAGTTCTCTCACATTTTAGCACACTTTCAACAAGAAAATTTATCAAAAATTGATTACTATGAAAAGAAAAAAAATCCAAATAATGTAAACAACCAATATCTACTAATTGCTATTAAGTACTTTAAAGTATGCAACCTAATAAAATGACAACATCAGAAAAATATACATATAAATATTACCTGAAACTAAATCCACAAACTCTCCATTAATGAAGAGCTTTCTGTATTTTACTGTGATTGGAGGTTTTATGGGCTAGCCATCCACCATCGCTAACTTACAAGGTCCTGTTTCTGCTCCATTAGATTTAGCAAACGCCATGAAGCCAATTTATTCCTCTTCCTCTCCTGTAGTATGTTTGTCCTATTTATCGTGAACTTTTGCAACATTCATCAAGATCACAAAAACATTCATAAATGAGTAGGGCATTTAATCCTTACCAAGGGGAATTGTCCAAGGGCCTTTTGATCTAGAATTGAAATCTCTTTGGAGTCATTCCAGGTGAAAGGAAAGTATTTAAAATAATTTTGGTGATGTATTTTAGAGTAATAATCTATGATGAAATAATGCATTAAATGGTGAATTAGAAGATCAAAACTTTGGTATCAGCATTTCTGTTTAATAATTGTTGCTTTTCATGTGATCAAAGAAATTATAGAGGTTGCAATATTTTGTGAAGCCACAAAATTCCTCTTATATAAATCTTATACATTGTAATGCTCCATCTATTTATATATTTTACCATTGATCAATTTTAAGAGCTATGCATACATGAACCACATGAAATTTCCATTTGATAGAGGATACTAAATCATAGAGGGCTCCATGTAAAAATAGACCTTTAGTTGTAGATGAGACCATATAGGTGAAGTGGAGGCACTCATTCAGGTAACCAGTGAAAATACAAAGTGAAATTGTATTTTATATAGCCCAAGGTTTTTTGAAGTTTCGTATGCCCTTGCAATTCCTTTTTGCCATCTCAATTGACAGTGGCAGCAACAAATCAAGGATTGTCATGCTATTTGGTATATTCACAACTTTGCTATACCAGGTGATCTTTGTGATGAAATTGCGGGGATTATTTAGGTCTCATGAGATAGGCATTTGAACCCGTAGAGTACAAAAATACTTAATTCTGCAAAAGATCTTCTACTTGAATCTAGAAGCAAGGATCAACTTATGAGCAATGTTGGATATATCTTCTAACTCAACTCAAATGGAAAAAGATTAATACAATAACAAAATTTGATCAGATAGGTAGAAAATAGTCTAATGAACAATGTAATAAAAATAGAACAGACCATGAATAGTGCTAATAGACATTCTGATATACTATTATATGCCACAAATCTTAACACAAAACTATTCACTAGTTGTAGTTTTTACAAACATTCTAACATTTTTGAACACGAAACAATAAAATAATCACATGTAGTTGTAAAAATAAAGACTAAAAAACTATGTTACACGGGGACGCATCCCCTGCCCCAAAACCCCCTGTACCCATCCCCATCCGTCCTGGGGATAGGGGGACACATCGGGGATAGTCCTCGGCCATCCCCAAATTAAGAAAATTCACAAGAAACGGTAGGAAACATTTCCTCCTAGCTGGGAACAGTCCGCCATACCCGGGGACAGCTAACCGTCCCCTGCATGCCTCAAGCCTCCAAACATTAAAAAAACATAAAATAAATATTTTTACCTGCTGCTAAATGTTGTGCAGGGCCCACGTTGACTGGTGACCTAAATTTTTCTCCAAAAACTAGAGTAAAATGTAAATGAAACTTAATAAAGTTTCATGACTATTGAACTGGGCTCTCATGACAAGCAATGGCTCTGAGGAAATAACTAATAAGGTCATGGGATTTTACCAGATCTGTGTGCTACATATTTTTATCAAAGATTCTGTACACAAGATCATTTCCATTGAAACAACAACTAGTTTTTCATAAAAGATTGCAGACATCTTTGTGTAGATTTTCAGCATGTGAAACTCAATGCAACATGAGCATATGTTTAGGTTAACACAAACAATAAATAAGGTAGTGCAGACCCATAATGGAAGCAACATATCATGCTTGTGAGATTTAAGGCAAGCAATAAACATTTTGTCCAAATCATATTTTTGTTTTTCTTGTGCAAAAGATTCCTCAAGCCTGATCATCTTAAATTTAAGCTCATTTTACCTTTGTCAAACTGGGCTCTCACGGCAAGCAACAACTCTAAGGAAATAACTAATAAGGTCATGGGATTTTACCAAATCTGTGTGCTACATACTTTTATTAAAGATTTTGTACACAAGATCGTTTCCATTGAAACAGCAACTAGTTTTTCATAAAAGATTGCAGACATCTTTGTGTAGATTTTCACCATATGTAACTCAATGCAACAGGAGCATATGTTTAGGTTAACACAAACAATAAATAAGGTAGTGCAAACCCATAATGGAAGCAACATATCACGCTTGTGAGATTTAAGGCAAGCAATAAACATTCTGTCCAAGTCATATTTTTGTTTTTCTTGTGCAGAAGATTCCTCAAGCCTGATCATCTTAACTTTAAGCTCATTTTACCTCTATTCTAACCGGTATTTTATGTTTTGAACCTTTGGTATCAAGCTGTCTATAGAATGGTAATCATATATAATCAGGTATAATCTATCTATACAAGATGGTGATCAAATACAAACTCGATACAATTTTTGTATGTGGGTTCTGGAAGCTTCACAAACCACGTCCAATATGTAAATTTTTGATATTGATAAAAAGATAGATTTATTCCTACTGCACAACATCAGAAATTCCATGATTCAACTGATAATGCAAACATATATTTCAGAATAATATGCCCATCTTTTGTATGAATAATAAATTGCAATTGACAACTAAAACCAATTTTTACCCAAGACATGCTTAATCACTATAGACATATGGATGTGAAGAAATGTGATTAATAACAAATCAGATGGCCTCAATTTTATCAGCTCCCTTTTCAGGGTTTTCAAAAGTAAATACTTCCTCAAGAATCATTACAACTTCAACAGTACCTAAGCTGTCTAATCCCAGGTTGTTTTAAAAGTTAGCAGACCAAAGAACCTGCCATAGTTGCAATTGCAATGTCTTAAATAGGATGCATAAGATCATCCCAATATTTCAGAAACATCTGCTCCAAGGTATTTTAGCTACAAAGTATTTCAAAATATTTTATTGAAATGGTTTATGAAACACTCATTGCATGCTGAAACAAAGAAATTTCTTTTGAGCCCAAAGTAAACTCCATTTCAAAAAAGGCAATGGTCCTTACCAAAAGGTTTGTATCCTTTATATATTGATATTGTTGTTATCAATTATTAATTTATTGACATATATCTCTCTCTTTCCCTCTTTATGTCTATAATATATTAATACATTTTGAGTTATATATATATATATATATATATATATATATATATGTATATATGTATCTTGTATGTCGTCATCCCCTACCATCCCCTAAAAATGCCCCCCTAGGAAACGTCCCGGAAACGTGTCCCTAGCCGTCCCCCCATCCCCTCGTCCCCATCCCCAAAAGGCCGTGGAACATAGCTAAAAAACAATGAACTGAATTTGAATTAGGCCTTTTCCCAAACACTCTGGTGAAAAAGGAAATTGCATAATGTAGAAGGACAAAAACAATCTAAATCAAGTAAAAAATCTTACGATTGTATTCCTTTTGGAATAGAAAGAGCCAATGAAGTTGGCTTTGTATTCCTCCTTGAATCCAATACTGCTTCCCTCACAGTGGGCTTCATCATATTCAAAAATGCAGCCAATTGTAAAATTCACAAGCAAAAGATCATGCTCCCTGCAAATATCGGCCTAATTCAAAGTTCCTGCCGCAATGGTCCAGATAGTCTCTAGCTTATGAGACTCACACCAGTCAACATTAGGCCTACATGTGACACCTGCAGCATTTAGTACATGAGTAGGCTTAACATTCTCTATGTCCATATGGGTCTGAGACCGATTCTCCAATTTGCCACTTCCCTACTTGAATGTTATGCCATGTTTCTCACATGTCTTTCCTAGAAGCCCACCGTCCATAGATCAAAAAATTAAAATGCGAGCTTCTGAATTAGGCCATTTGAGGTATTGACCATACAATTTTCCCGAACACCATTCTTGAAAACCATTTCTACCCCATCATTCCCTTCTGTATATTTCTCAAACCCTGCCACTGATGAGGCAAAAGAGCCCCAGAAAAATCACCCTACCAATCTGGGTGGCTAATTTACCACTCCATTGTTTACTGCAACCCTTCTTACCATTTGGTTCTCTCACACCACCCCAGATCCTTCATCTTTTTATCATCCAAATACTACCTCCAGTCATTGAAATGCCTATTGTCTACAAACTTAATAACCCTCTATGGATCCAATGAAAAAGTGCACATATATCCTTAGCTACATATATAGCCCTCCTTTCCTTCTTAGCACCAAGCGTTACTCTCTTGCATCTCAAAAAGAAATCAATTTGGAAAAACTGAAGCCTAAAACACACGATATCATCAACATTCAAATCCTCTTTTGCATGATCTACACTCCTATATTCCTGTCGAGAAAATACATGCATGAAGTTTAAAGTCACTTACTGCAGCACCTAATACAAGTTTAACGGTCTAGGTACACGAAATGCCAAGGGAACAATTTTTATTGGAAACGGCTATCGGCGTAATAAAAGGAAGATGCACATGCATATGGAATCTGTAAATTTCAGAGATGGGTTCAAACTAACAATCTGAAAGGCTTGTTGCAAACTTGCATGTAATTAATGTTAACAAGATTCCCTAGCCATTGGACTTTGGGTATAAGGAAGACGGTCACAACTTCAAAATTTTAATAAGATAAAATCTTTTAATAAAGTTTTTGAAGTGATTCAAAATAATTCATTTCTGAATGAAATTTTGGGAACCATTTCTCATGAATCAATAAGTCGATTATAAAATGGCTTGTTATTAAAGTTATTTTATTTCCAGTAGCTTTCTTAAAACATTTCCAAATGACCATCTTGTGCACCAATAATATTTTCTCAAAATCAAGTAAAGTTGAGGTTTGAATCATAAAATGCAGAAAAAATCCAAGCACTGATGGTTGTAAGTGACTCAAAACCTTTAACATCGTATAATATCTTTCATCAATAGCTTTTGTTTTGACTTATAGATTATAGCTTAAGGTGCTAATCATCATATCTATAACAGTTTTTCAGTCCATTTCTCTCTTTTACCATTAGTTGCAACTGTTGAACAAATATATGTTGCTGAAATTTTTTGGAGTTAATGTCAATTAAGCTGGCCTCATTCATGGTTTTTTGAAGACAAAAACTTTCCAATGCTAGAAATTTTGAAGAAAAATAAAATTTCCGTAGAGTAGAATTCTCATATTTATGTATTTCTTTAGTGAAGCATTCTAAACATAAAGAGATTAATTTCTTTAACAAAACTGTCTAGAAAGTTTTAATTACAAGTTCAAATTACAACTGCACCAAAAAATTAAATATTTAAAGTCGCTCCCACTGCCAACCGCTTAAGAGTTTAACTCAACAAACCATTTGTTTTGACACAAACTTATACTGGCTGGAAACTGCTCTTAATTGAGACTTGATAGGGAAATAGGACATGGAACTGCATAAAGAATCTCTTATGTTTGTTTCACTAGAAATTGTTGATAGGATCGGATTCATTACATCAGTAAAACAAATCAACTAGCAGTGTAAATATTTCTTCATCTCCTTCAGGGAATATGCTCTGGTCTAAGTGGAGCACTATCCTTCAATTCTGAAAAGCAGTTATTGAACTACTGTGAGCCATTGTTCCATTTGATAAATGAAACAAATTATTAAATAAAAAATCTTAATTTGGAAAAATATTTAAATATAAGTGAAAAAGTCAAGCTACATACAAATATGCTTGTGTCTAATTATAGAGTATACACCAAACCGACATAGGCAATTCGACTGATAAGTCCATCAAACCCTATGCTCTTGAATGGTTGTAAACACTACCGTGTTATAAACCCATTGAAAAATAAATAAAGTGAGCATCACAAATACAAGGGCTCGCATGAATTGGAAGGCAACAGGCTCAAAACCACAAATATTATGGAAACCTTGCTTCAAATTTCAGACCGTACACCAAGTCAACAACAAATTTTTGTCATCAAAAGTAGAGCGATTTAGTATCGGATGAATTGGAGGAAACAAACTCAAAACCGCAAATATTTTGAAAACCCAAGAACTGCAACTGTTAGGAAACCCTGCTTCAAATTTCTAACCATACACTAGGTCAGCCACAAATGTGTGTCATCAAAAGTAGAGGGATTTGGTATCAGATGAATTGGAGGCAACAAACTCAAAAACGCAAATATTTTAAAAACCCAATTCATATTTGAAACTTCAGTTGCAAGCCAATAAATATAAAAAAAAACCATTAAAATACTTGCCCATCAAACTCAGTTCTGCCACATCTTTGTATAATAGAATCCAATATCTTCATATAACCTTACAAATGAGTTTCTAATATAAAAATGAATAGAAGCATTAGTAGAACAAGTAAGTTTTAAAAAAATACTGTTGCTTGGAAAATCATTCATAACCAGTGTTCCACGAGGATGCGTCCCCCCGAAAAAACCACCCGTTTCCGAGACGGGGAGATGCCTAGGAAACGTCCCTCCACCATCCCCGTCCCCCATTTCCCAGCCGTCCCCCCATTTCCTAGCCGTCCCCCCGAAGTCTCCTCCTTGGAGACTCCAGGGAAACTTCTGGGAAACTTCTGGGAGACTTCTAGGAAACTTCTGGGAGACTTTTGGGAAACTTCTGGGAGACTTCTGGGAAACTTTCAGACATCCTCTCCACCCAAGGAAACTCCAGGGAAACTTCTGGGAGACTCCAAGGAAACTTCAAGGAGACTTCCAAAGGCATCAGGCCATTAGCCTGGAGCCCTTTACTATTAGTATTTACCATTTCGTACTCTGTTTTTGAAGTTTGAAGTTTTCACATTGATGATACAATGATACTTGATTGTAATTATGATTCATGAATCATGATTATGAAACTCAAATTATGAAACATCTAGTTCTTGTTGCATTTTCCAATGTCTATATTTTCATTTTGATTTTCAATGTTCAGTGGTTCACTAGTTCAATGAAATGATATATCATTGCAATGTGTTATTGTGTTTAAACTTTTAAGTTTTTAAGTTTGTTTCAATGTGTTAACTTTACTTATTCATTAGGCTTCTATAGTTATATAATTATATTGTTATAAATCTTTTTATAACTAATTTTTCAAGTACTATATGTATTTCAGCACCACCCCCCCACCGCCGTCCCCCCACCGTCCCCCTGCCATCCCCAAATTTAGGCCCCCCGTCTCCCATCTCGGAAACGCGTCCCCCTCCATCCCCCCGTCCCCGTCCCTAAAACTCCGTGGAACTATGTTCATAACATTTAAAAATGTACAAACTTGCATGATAGATAAAAATAAATTAGTGGAATCACAGACTACCATATGAACTCAGAAGCTGGCTGCAATGAGTGAAAATAAGAAATTATAGCAAGAAATATATATACGCATTACCTGAAACTGAATAAAAAAACTCTCCATTGATGAAGAGCTTTGTGCATTTCACTGTGATAGGAGATTTCATTGGTTGACCATCAATGTTTATGTCATAGCTATAGTTTAATACATAACCCAATAGAGAGCGATTCTTCTAGAAGGATGTAAAACAAAATGATTGACACCCTTCTTGTGGGCCTTCATGGTCTTCAAGTGGAGAAAAATATCTGAATCCCAAATACAAATTGTGCCATCCAAGGATCCACTCAACAAATTCCTAGGATAAGAACTGCTGCTACAATTATTTCCATAGCATTCATTTCCAATAAACAGAGGCTCGTTATTGCAGCACTATGCTGGAGGAGAGAACCCGCTTCAAGGTGGTGAGGCATGTCAAATATCTTGATGGTGTCATCAAGATGAATAGAAGCATTAGTAGAACAAGTAAGTTTTAAAAAAATACTGTTGCTTGGAAAATCATTCATAACATTTAAAACTATACAAACTTGCATGATAGACAAAAAAAATTTAGTGGAATCACAGACTACCATATGAACTCAGAAGCTGGCTGCAATGAGTGAAAATAAGAAATTATAGCAAGAAACATATATACGCATTACCTGAAACTGAATCAAAAAACTCTCCATTGATGAAGAGCTTTGTGCATTTCACTATGATAGGAGATTTCATTGGTTGACCATCAATGTTTATGTCATAGCTATAGCTTAATACATAACCCAACAGAGAGCGATTCTTCTAGAAGGATGTAAAACTAAATGATTGACACCCTTCTTGTGGGCCTTCATGGTCTTCAAGTGGAGCAAAATTTCAGAATCCCAAATACAAATTGTGCTATCAAAGGATCCACTTAACAAATTCCTAGGATAAGAACTGCTGGTACAATTATTGCCATAGGATTCATCTCCAAAAAATAGAGGCTCATTATTGCAGCACTGTGTTGGAGGAGAGAACCCACTTCAAGGTAGTGAGGCATGTCAAATATCTTGTTGGCGTCATCCATCCCACTTGTTATGAGCACAGAGCTTTCCATGGTTGGGGTTTTGATTGGACCCGTGTGAGTAGGATAGGTGAAAATGGGGTTGAGGGTATGACCCACGTTTTCTTCTTTTTGTTGTCCCTCATTGTTTTTGTTTGGTTTCTTCTCTTTGTTCCTCCCTTCATCCAAAATTCATCCCAGTATAAATCTTTCATACGAGCCTGCTACTATATTCATGCCAAGGAACCAAAATTTTGGACAAAGAAAAAAAATAACTTAGTTCTAAGTTTTTATTAAAATAAAACTAGGATTTTGGAAAGATGAAGAATCAAGTGAAGTACAATCTAAATAGACAAGATTGTATTTATAACTTACCTTGTTACTCTCTTGATGCCCTCTATGTGAAATATTCTAGCAATAAAATCTGCAAGGTTCATATCTTTTTAAAATATGAACACCCAACAAGACTATTTTTGCAACGGAGGCGGCCTTGAGACCTAAACTTTAGTTGTTGAAGCATATCCGGATATAAGAATTCACAGACTCTTCTAATGGCCTTCACAAATGATAATGTTGTATATTTTTCCCTAATTTAACATATTTGTACATATTACGACAATATCATATATATGTGAACAACAATAGATAAAACCGCAAAATCAACGCCTTACATTTAACAGTTAATAACAAAATTGTTTTAAAATGAAATAAAACATTAAAAAAATAATCCCCAACTTCAAAATAATTGCCGAGTTTATTCTCTCAACAAGAGTTGGGAAATTCTTATACTGTTCTGCATGTTGCTAGTAGTAGAATCATGTACATACTCATTAACACTGTAGACAGAAACCCATTTGCAAAATCAGCATGCCACTGCCATGAGATAGAAAACAAGTATAGCATTCAAGAATTAGTTTCCCTTCATCCAGTTTAGGGTTTTGCCGTAACAAATCGACAATTAAGATAGAGAACATTTCAAAAAGAATATAGAAGATTGAATCAAAAAAATGATAATAATGGCATACTTAATCTCCAAATTGCAAGGCTCAAAATTCTCTTTTGCGTTAATAAGAGCTGCTTCGACTATGACCATATCCCATATAACCAAACATTTGACGATAACAGACTTTTTTTCTCCTTTTATATTCTATTTCCCTTTCATTGTTACATTTTCCTTGACCACCAAGGCCACCATAGTACACAGTGACCAGCATCTATGCAGATGGCTTCTTGCCTTCCATGAAAACGTTGCTTGAAGTATTATCCACCATCTGGAGTAGACTTGTAATCACACATTTCTTCATTTTTATGATAGTGCTTGCTCAAAATGCAATAGTTTTCATATTTTTTGTGATGTCAACCAACATACTACTAACTCTGGGGCTGCCCAATGCAAAAGTTCACCTGTATTTGGAATTGTTGATTGTGTATTGTTTGCATTTGGTCGTAATCTGATCATTGTGGTGTCTGTGATGGAAGATAATGCAGATTTCATGCACTCTTACTGGCCATTCATGTCGTACATTTAAAATTTGTCCTAGATGTTGTACATTTAGTATTTGAAATCAATTAATTCATCTTGATTTACATGTTATATATTTAAAAGTCTGCCTATAGTTATGTGAAATCCATGTTAAATACAATTTCACCATAATTTGTGGTACCAAATAATTAATAAATATTGAAATCAATGAAAGGAACATTTTGGAAAAGGTGATTATTTTAACCATATACACAAATGTACTTAGTGCTATTTACTTCAGTAAATCAAAGAGAAGGGCACGGTTACTATATGTTCAAGGAAACAAAATATGAATAGCAAGATATTACAAAAGATAAAGTCCTGCTAAAAAGAATGAGCCTTGTGTATTAAGGCTTCTGGATTTTTCCAAATTAGTTTGAGATCAAAGTCTGTTGTACTGCTCTTACTCGTCACTGCCATACGACTCTCATTCACTGTCACTATCACTGTCACTGTGATATAGATACGGCATTTCAAGTACAGAATCACCCTTGCTACCTTTTCTCAGCACATCCTGGACGGTCTCAAATCCTTTTCTAGTAATATAATTCGCAGAAATAAAAAGGCGACTGAAATTAGGCTTGTTTGCAACAGCTTCCGCAACAGCCTTAGCCCCAATTCCAGTAATAGCATTTGCATTCAAATTAATTTCTTTGAGCTGCTCATGACCTTCCAAAATCACTTTGCATATTACAAGTGCTCCATCATCCTTGAGTCGATTTACTGCTGCATCAAATATTGTCAGCAAGTTTTTTACAGCAAGCAATTCTGCTAAAGCTGGAGCTGCTTTTCGGGTGATATTATTTCCTGCAACTGTTAGAACTCTTAAAGATGGAGCTGCATCCTTGAGGCTGTGGGCAGCAACAATCATCCCTTTATTCCCAAGACTCATAAAGTTTAAGTAAACTTCTGTGAGACCTCGATGCCCAGGGATGAGGTCACTCAGAACAGCTCCGGCGCTTGTCCCAAACGTGTTAGATGTTAAAATGAGCGTTTTCAGACTGCTGACATTACTCAGAGCTTTTACTAAAGCATTAGCACAATCGATACCTATGCAGCTTCCGGAAAATTCGAAATCCTCCAGAGCAATGCATTTCTTCAGAAGCTCTGAAATGACCACTGCTGTACCATCTAGTGACTCGAAGTTACAGAAACGCAAACACTTAATCCTTTCAATAGATGGAAGAAGCTCACAAATGGCTCTAGCAGCTTCTACAGATATTATACTATCAATGAATTTCAATTCTTCCAGCATTTTCAGAGATTTCAAGAGTGGTTCTAAAGCTCCGACGCCCATCCCTCCCAAATCATCTAAACCAAGTGTCAAGGATCTCAGCATACACCCTTCTAAAGCAGATGAAAATATTGACATAACCTCGAGATCCTCATCTTCATATGGAGGTATATACCTGGAAAAATTTACAAGTTCCACATCTGTTAAAGTTTTCTGGACATTCATCAAGGCTCTTTTTGCAACATGGGCTGCGTCCACTCCAAAACTTCCTTCTCCTAAGCATATCTTTATCTTGGTACAGGAATTGTTGGATTCTTCTAACAATGGCCTGAAGAGCTTTCTGGCTAAACGTTCATCAACAAATTCAAATTCCCCTCTTGACATATCAAAAACATATTCTCCCACTTCAACTCTTTCAGTGAATGCTTCCCTGGATTCTGTCTCAGCAGGGGGTCTTGGCTCACTATCACTGTCAGTGTCATACCACACCTTCCGTCTTGGCGCTCTATAAATGTCAGCGTCAGACCACCCCTTCCATTTCTTACGTTTCTCCTCTAACTCAGTGTCACTGTCACTGTCATTAGTTAGGGGATTCTGTCTCAGCAGGGGCCTTCCGTTTCTTACGTTTCTCCTCTAACTCAGTGTCACTGTCACTGTCATTAGGGGATTCTGTCTCAGGGGGTCTTGGCTCAGGGGCAGGGGTAGGGGGTCTTGGCTCAGGGGCATCCCAAAATAGTTTGCTTGTTTCCTTTGCATAAAACTGTGCAGTAGAGATACCATCCGCATTTGGGTATCTACTAGCATGGTGATTTGCAGCAACAAATGATTTATCTTCTATTGCTTTGCCATGTGCTCTTGCCTCTTCTTTGCTCAAAAGGCCATGCGTGTTGGAAAAACAGAATTCCGAAGAAAGACAATTGAGCATGTGTTCTACCAACAACGAGCGTGTGTTCTCACTTGGAGGCCATTCCATGGATGATATTCTCTCTGCATGTTTCTGGGTAGTTGCCATGACCTTTATCAAAAGAAAAGTGCTCTGATTCTGTGATCTGTAACAAAACAGACCAAAAAAGGATTTTGAAAATAAATAGCTTTGTATACAATCATACTACAGTTATTTTCATAAAAACAATGGGTTGCAAGTAAACGATTCTTTGGTGTAGCAGCTTGAATTATCATGAACCATAATCTTTTCACTTCCAAAAAAACCCTTTAAAATGTTTTAAAAACTAGATATTTTGAGAAGCAAAAGAATGCAGTACAGTATCAACCTACAAGCTGTAGCTGTCACGATTCAATGCAGATAGAACCCTGTTCCCTGCGATCAAGACTCGGAAACGTTATTCAGTCCCAGTTAGCAAATTCTGTAATATGCTGTGTTTTTAATCGAGCAAAAACCAAATAGAACTGCAAGAACAACAGTTAAAACCTATTTGAGATATTTCCACCAAACCAAAAACTCAAGAGCTGCAAACTCACCCTTGCCTAGAAGAAATGTTGATCTGAATGCCACTCATTTGGGCCAGAAAATCCAAACCAGTAAACGTGGCTGCATTAAAACTTCTGCAATCACGATACAAGAAAAGGTAAATTTTTATAAAACCCTGCAAAAGCAGAAATTTCCTGGACAGACGAACCAAAACCAAGCTCCCTACAACTGCTGCATTTAATCTATTCACAATAAACACTAGCAATGGCACCTTGGTGTGCAATGGGTACGCCGAAGAGATGTGGAAAGTCAATTAGTGATAGGTTCTGATGAAAAGCCAATACTTAGACATTAAGTAGCAATTGAAATAGCAACCAAAGTTTTTATTTATGATCATCCTGGTTTAAAATGTGAAAGTCCAATTGTGGTGATAATGCACTACTATTTGCAACATGCTCTTAATTTCATATTCTATCCTTACTGCTATCTTCTTATGCTTGATTTTGTCTTCCAATCTGGAGATTATAGGCATAAATTACCTAAAACATATTTCAAGGATCCTACTCTTGTTTAGAAGTTTCGAACACCATTGCAAGGAGTGTGTAGCAAATTAAAAAGTGTCATGAATGCATAGCACATTTGTTAAGAAACAAAAAATAGGTAGATGGAAATGGAACCTACAAGTTTTTCTGACTAGAAGAAGAAAAAGCACGGTGCAGACAAGGAATTTAAGTAGCTTTTTCAAATTTGATACCCAATTAACCTCCATAATTGGAAAAATATGAATTGCATAATTTTTCCTTTTAGATTAATCCCCACATCTGTCGCTTTTCAGAAATTTGAGAGTATTGTTTTCCCCACAAAACCAGTGATAGTACCAAACAAATGTCAAATTAAAGACATGAAATTTCCATAGTCCAAGGGAATGAGTTGGAATGTTTTTGGTAAAAACTTGTGTAGAGTTTTTTGTATCATGCTATAGCGAATCATGCTTGTATCCAAACTACAATGACTCTACCAAACTACAGCGACTCTACCTAACAAATCATGCTTGTATCCAAGATAATCCTCCACAAACTGATTTAGTGGTTTGGAACTGTCACCAGTCACTTGTATTTGGTCTGTGACATCTCTATACTATGAGGCAATTAGACCATACACAGTCCATGAAACATGGCATATTCGGTAGTACCAGAACCACCATTTTGGATTTTTCTGCATCAAATATAAAAATGAAAAAAACACAGTTCTATTCTGCATACTATTCTTCTCTATCAGCTTCTATTGTTTGTCAATGTTGATAATAAATTCTTCAATGACATGAAAGCTCAATTACAATCTATCATAGAAATAGAAAAAATAGAGATTCAAATTTGTTATAAATTAACAATAACCATGTATTTGCCTTGTTTTAACATTGTGTTGTATCCACAATATTCACATCATGATGAGGTTGGGCACCCACACACATTTCAACACTTGTAAACTAACCATATAGATAAAGTGGTCTACTTTACACGAAGCAACATGAGAATTGGAAGAAAATTGCACATAAAAAAGGGACTTACTTGGATGGAAAATTGATTTGGCTATAGGTATATATTGTGCTTTGCATGTGACTAGAAATTTTGATTCATGGAACAAAAGGGCATCTTAAGAAAAGGAACTAACATGACTAAGAGCATAGGATATTGCAGAGTACATTCTTGCAGCCCTTTCTCTGTAGAACACAGTTCTCTCCACTGCAACTACAGGCTACGCAGTTGAACAACTATTGACTCCTAAGAAGATTACAAATCCATATAAGGCACCCGCAACAATAAAAAGATTGGTGTTGTTGGTCCTGATGTTCAAAAAATGTCTAGTTAGCTAATAAGGTAATCAGAAGCTAGGTATTCACTAGGGCTAGAAACAAGTCATTTGATATTTTGGTAGTCTGTGCAGCTAAAATGTTTGGAAAGTAGGATGTCTTGAATGGAACTACAAACGATCTTGTGCCATCCTTCCAAAAGATTAAGTAAAGCACATACAAGTGTGAATAAGTATCTAACACTATTATAGTCAGGGCTACACCAGTAAGTCCATCGTTGCTTCCAGAAACAAGACTTGAATTGTTCAAAGAATGACTGAAAATACTGGGTTGGAGAGTGAAGTTCTTCTGCTTGTGGGGGTGGAGTATTGAGCTCTTTCACCAATGCTTTGTTTCGCTTGAATATTCAAAAAAATGACTTATGTCAAATATTAGTTTTAGTTGTATGTTGGCTTCTCTTCTGTCTGTGTGTCTCCGTGGTTGCAAATTGATGCCAAAGATTTGTTTCCTAAACACCACAAAATAAAACGGCGGCAGATCATAATATAAAATATTCAAACATCGAAAACTGAAAAATTGAAAAAGGTTAAAAAAATGATGAAAACATTCAAACAATCAGATTGATTTAATTGTAGATCGGTCATTTGCAAATATGATACACCTTCGGCATAAATATCGGGTATTTGTGGCGGACGAGGTAACTAAATGCACCAAATGCTTGCCAAAAATATGATAAACTCACTAGGTCGCTACTTTGTGTTTGGTGATCGATTTTTAGAAAGTCTGCTTTTCTAGAAACATAAAATTAAATATAAAAATTGTTAAACTTCTAGAAAGACATAATTGTTGTTTATTATTTAGCAATCAAAAAATCAATCAAACAAAAAATAAATTTTGAAAAATAGATTATATGGTTTTATGAAAAAAAATTAAAAAATTTAGCAATTGAAATACATACAACTACTTTAAGAATTTATAAAATTATATAATATTTTAAGTAAAAATAAGAAAATTTAAACAAGAGATATATTATGTCAAGTTGCTTAAATGAGTTGCTAATTTAAATTGCATTTAAAATTGAAGCATGAATTATGAAATGAAATAGCAATAGATATATAATTATATATTGTAAGGTTAAATGCTAATTCATTTATAGGCAAAATATAAAAGTGTAACCTAACATACAACACTTGAGAATTAGATAAGTTAAAAAAATTATTATAGTTGTGTAAAGGACAAATAACATTTCCCTAAGATCCATCTAAGCTAACAACATGAAATACAAACAACTCAACATAAATTATGTTGATTTAATTTAAATGAATATAATTTACTGTGGTATGAACACTATCATCTAGGTACAAAATATAGACAATCTAAATGTGTTCATTGTATGACATTCTATACATACTTGGAGTTCATTATGGCTCTACTCCACACTTTTGGATCAATTCCATGACATATAAATCTATTCTACAACATGCAAAGTTGATCCTATTGATTTCACACTTTTTCTCTCTCATTTGTAGACTTTCTACTTTGCATTAATCATTAAGAACTAACAATTTTTTTAAAATACCTTTATGAGACTACCAAATCATTAGGGAAAAGTTGTACTAGGAAACCCCTTGGAAATACTAGTTTTATTATCATTTTAATTATTGGAAAATAATTATGTCTTTAAATATCAAGATATAATAAATTGTCACACAAACATGTACCTAGTCAACTCTCAACATTTAGTGCAAAAAGATGTGAGTTAACAATTTTCAAATTTTCGATTAGATCCACACCATGCAAGATCACTCTCATGCATTGCATAATTGACCTAGGTAATAGAAACAGTGGATTAAAGTAGAGGATGCATGTTTAGGAATAATGGGTAATAGTGAGGCATATGTGTGGAAATAGGTATATATAGGGTAGGGATAAATAAAATTTGTGCAAATGTATGAAGGAAAAGATTAGATGAGTGAAAATAGATTTTAGAGAATGAGTCAAATTTATGGTAAGAGTGTCTCACATGTCACTATTTAATTGCACTAATACATTCCCTCAAAATAGACCCAAAATTAAATGAGAATTGACAAGAATTAGGACAAAGTGAATTTGATTTTTGAATTTTAGAGTAAGTATCATATTTTTCATATTGCTCTTGCATCCAAAAATTTACCCCTAAAATTCTAAATTTTCTCTCGTGCCTATTTTATTAGTGTCATGAGTTGACTCCATGCAATTTTTGTGTGATTTATTGCTATTTTCTTGTATTTAAAAGAAATTAATGTGAATTCATGTATCATTTAAATTTAAGAGATAGAATATTAGGAAAACTTTAATTGAAATATTTAAAAGAATATAATTCCACATCACATCATTCTAAAGGATCTGCATGACTAATGAGTGTTATCATCCATCAATTTAATGACTATAAAGTTGACTTTTCAAGTGGATCATTCTACATGAACAAGACCCTTGTGATCTAACAATTTATCCAAGATATTTTTTAAACACTAGCTACCCTTAATAATCAAAGAGAGGCAAGATTTTAGGCAAGTCAAATTTTTTTTTACTAAAATTCACCAAATTAGATCCATAGCTCACAAGACAAACTTGTGCCAATAAAAAAGATCTAGATTACCAAATTTTACCCCAACAAAATTCATTAGTTATTTTGATTTCAAGAAAAAGTATAGATGGAGAGGAACTAGATTCAATAACTAGACACATAGAATTGAACACCATAAGTGAACCATCCTTTATCTTTTTTCTATAGCAAAGTGTCCTATCCTTCACATTTACTATTTTAGATTAGCATTTAATATTTAAAAAAAAAAATCCCATAATTGAATATTGAATCAATCTAAGTTGATTCATGCCTAGTTGTATGCGTTTCCTCTGACTATCTTATAAGATAAATCCTATGGAAATGTTATTTCCATTTACAATAAGATAAATAAAAAAATCATGTAAGAGATGCTTCTATGAGGTAACCTTATCATAGACCAATTCATTATCTTTTTAATAATAATGTAAAAAAATACCCATACCCTTTACCTTTTATAAAGGTATTGTAATGCCCATAATTTTACGCTAGAAAAACTCAATTTTTTAAAAAAAATTTCTAAGAAAATAAACAGAGGTATTAACACCAACAATTAACAACCACACACTTGAGGTGATTGACTATCATGTTCGACATTTAATTTTATTAATAACATCTAGTTTATAGGATTCTTAAATTGTTACCACTCAAGATATGAACTCCATCATCATCTATTTTCCTAATTACATCTCTCTATGCAACATTCAGTTTTATCTCAAGGAAACATGGGGATAGTATTATTTTATTAATACCTATATGCCCCCTTAGACATATTTGCAAAAGAATAATCTCGTGATTGGAATTGATCGAACCATAACAAGAACCTCATTTCTTACACATTGGTAAGCATTAACAACAGTTTATTATCTCATTAGCGTAAGAACAATATTGAAACACTACCCAACCACCTTAGGAAGTATATATATAGACATTACTAATACTAGCATCAAAATTGCCTAATATTAATAATACTATCAGATCATCCTTGAAACATTAATAATGATAACCTCTTTATTTAGTCATGATTTTGACAATTATAAAAGATAATGGGAATATATATATATATATATATATATATTCTAATTTATCCTTTAGACAACACTTAATATTATTATTTAAATAACTTTTAACTCTCCATAATAATGTTATTATTTAAATCCCAAAATAAACAATAATAAATAAAATGTTGTGTCCTATACATTTATTTATTTATTTTTGCTCATCAAATAGTTTGACAATGTAATGCCCTAAATTTACACTAAGACAAAACGCTAATATTATTTTTGAAAACCATCAATGAGTACGTAACTAGTAGGGATCAATGGGGGGGGTAGTGGCAATACTATTATCATTAATCAAATAGATGACAATATTATTTCGACATTAATAGAGATGTTATTAGTTCCCATGAAGAGGAATATCTTGATGGAGACTAAGTTACGATCATTACAACTATTGTAATACGAAACCTTCTCTAGAGTTAATATAAATATTATTAGAACTATACACAAATGAAATAATTATCTCTTCTATATGAAACACAAACTTATTTGTTCTCCCTACACTCTTTGAGCCCCATGGTCTAAGTTGATGAAGTCAACATTATCAATAATACCTGAAGTTCAAATGTGAGAATGAGGAGAATATAATTAGCATATTAACTAACAAATTTATGTGTCTAATTATTTATTCAAATTTGAAATTAGTTTAATTATTTACTTATACTTAACAAGATAAATAAATAAACAATCAATAACATATTTATATATTATTTTATTCTTACTTAATATTAATGTAATTACTCATTAAATAAATAACAAATAATAACATATTTAATATTTATCTTTATGAATTTACCTTTTTATTCTCTCTAAAAATAGATTTTAAAAAAGAAACTTTAAAAAATTAAATATATACTATTTCCTTTACTTCCATGTTATTATTATTCCTTTAAAGAAAAAAAGAAAGAGAATCGAATAAGGAGGAAATGAATTCTCTTCTTTTAGAATCCAAAGTAATATCATACTCTATTCTTATATAAAAACATTATTTTACTTAAGGATATGGGGATATACTCCCCCTTCCACTTTTACCATGTAACTATTTAATTCATGAATTATTCGTGGCAAACATAGGACTTAACACTTATCATCGTAAATTTTTATTTTACTCACTATTTAGGTTAGTGTTATCTCGTGCTAGGAAGTCATCACTATTGAGATATAATATTATTTATCATAGCATGCATTGGTATTGAAAATATGTTAATTATGATATTGCTATCAGGATTCAACCGTGTAGTTTTCAAGTCAAACTCATTGACCCATCATTCATGAGTAATGGTTCACAAGAACCCATCTCTCATGATAATGAATGGTTCACTTAGCACTCATTGCATCTAGGTGATGCTTACAGAGGTGAAGCATTGGTCCGTCTCGAGAGGTCACCCATTCCAGTACTGCTCCAGCTCAAGCACACTTAACGACAAAGTTTCCCCCAAGGTTAAGCCCACTTAGCTTGCTACCCCATTTGCAAAACCTTCAGCAAGTGTTATGCCTTATGAACCATTCATTATAGAGCCCCTTTAGCTCATCAATTGATAAGTAGGAGGTTTCTTCCACAGCGTGTCAAATTATGATATTGCTATCAGGATTCAACCGTGTAGTTTTTGAGTCAAACTCATTGACCCATGATTCATGAGTAGTAGTTCACAAGAACCCATCTCTCATGATAATGAATGGTCCACTTAGCACTCATTGCATCTAGGTGATGCTCACAGAGGTTAAGCATGCTTGAGCTAGAGCAGTTCTAGGATGGGTGACCTCTCGGGATGGACCAATGCTTCACCTCTGTGAGCATCACCTAGATGCAATGAGTCCACTACTCATGAATCATAGGTTCTTGTATGTCTCATAAGGCATAACACTTGCTGAAGGTTTTACAAATGGGGTAGCAAGCTAAGTGGGCTTAACCTTGGGGGAAACTTTGTGGTTAAGCACGCTTGAGCTGGAGCAGTATTGGGATGGGTGACCTCCCGGGACAGACCAATGCTTCACCTTTGTGAGCATCACCTAGATGCAATGAGTGCTAAGTGGACCATTCATTATCATGAGAGATGGGTTCTTGTTAACCACTACTCATGAATCATGGGTCAATGAGTTTGACTCAAAAACTGCATGGTTGAATCTTGATAGCAATATCATAATTTGACACGCTGTGGAAGAAACCTCCTACTTATCAATTGATGAGCTAAAGGGGCTCTATAATGAATGGTTCATAAGGCATAACACGTTGAAGGTTTTGCAAATGGGGTAGCAAGCTAAGTGGGCTTAACCTTGGGGGAAACTTCGTGGTTAAGCGTGCTTGAGCTGGAGCAGTACTGGGATGGGTGACCTCCCGGGATAGACCAATGCTTCACCTCTGTGAGCATCACCTAGATACAATGAGTGCTAAGTAGACCATTCATTATCATGAGAGATGGGTTCTTGTGAACCACTACTCATGAATCATGGGTCAATGAGTTTGACTCGAAAACTACAGGGTTGAATCCTAGTAGCAATATCATAATTTAACACGGTGTGGAAGAAACCTCCTACTTATCAATATGTTAATTACATATTTTAAAGTTTATTACCATTCTCACGTAGGAGGTGCCTCTGACTAGAGTGTTTATGGAATTAAATTAAGGAAGGAAGAAAACTATTATACTTGATATTATTAGACTTTGGCTTCTCACGTGGAAAACTCTTGATGGCGCGTCCCAGGGAATTGGAGAGTAAAAAAATGAAACTTACCACATGAGTTTATTAATCACTCGACTCCTAAGAATAATGCAGACCAAACAGTTGTATATTAGCTGCCAATCTGATAGTGCGAAGCCCAGATACCATCCTCAACACGTCAGCAAGTTACAACCCAAAACTATTGACGTAAGAGTTGCAGTCCTCAGAGAGTGGTTGAAGATTAAGTTTGGTGAATTTTCTAAGTTGATTTCATCTAGGGCTTGATGTCACTGGTCGATTCGATGATTGATGTTTTAGTATCAGAGGAGCCACCTTACTACATTAGTTACCTCATTTGACTGATTGATGGAAATTCTCATAAGTTGCCTGGTGTTTGATGAACCATTATTGTGACCTATATAATTATACATATATTCTAGACTATCACACTACGGGTTTGAACTCAATGACTCACACCATCATGCTTATCAGGTTTTCCAAAATGTGTTTCTTTTGGACGTATCATCTACAAAGTACTTGCATTGATTACCCGATGTACAGGTCCTATACTGAAAGGAAGCTTAGTTAGGAATTATTCAACACTCAATCTACATTGCAATCCACAGTGACACTTGCAGTTCATGTTACAGGCGCACACCAACACGAAATGGGAGAAAATTTAATGTTGCCTCTCTTAAATGGTGATAGAGACAACTGCTAATGTCAGGTCAAACATTAACTATTGCTTTTGTTACACTTGACTCTAGCCAAGACATCCCTCACGTACTACAATAAGGCTGCAACACCACATTATCAACTTTATTTAATTTCCAAAAACTATTCCCAATGGCTAAGCACAACGAACCAGTGAAACTATCTGCATAGAGAAAGACTCGCCTACATGACTTAAAGTAACAAACACGCACCATTAATATCGAGGATAAAAAGGTAAACATGTGTAGGTGTTATATTCCATACGCCTCCACAGGCAGTTGATAAAACTAGTGACTACCATGGATAGAGACTTAATGCCTCGATTCACTAGCCAACTTGCATAGAGGGAGGTAAGAGTTTAATGAGGGCGTTATTGGAATCCAACAGACCCTAGTGATTTTCCTGGATAGTCAATAAATGAGTAATTAACGACTCACCTAACCACTCGTTGCTGCCAAAATGGAGATGCATACGGTATGCCTGTCCCAATATTAGCGTGACATACACTTGTTGTGGTTTACTCTATCATTCTCTATACTTCCTTGGCAATAAGGATGGTCTGCAATAATGACGATCACCACCTCATTACCTCCTTATTATGAAGGTTGTGACCATACCTTTAGACATTGTCAAATTTATGCATATTTTGTGCTCACTGCTGAGATAAATAGTACATGTGGTCTTGGGCCCTCATTCACGAAGATGATGTTATTGAAGATACACTGTTTCGCATAGCGAATACCATCATTATTACAAATAGATGCATTTATCTAAGAGTTGGCTAGTAATTTTGAAGGAAGGATGGTGACTTATTGCAATGAAGGAGAATTTTGTTATGGGTAGAGGTCGTTGCAGTCTTGTTTCAATTTGGTCTTGATGCCTAATCAAACAAAATCACCCAACACGTCCCCACCTTTTTCTACTAAGGCTTGATCTGAGAGGTGAAACCTAGGGCATCGACCATTGAGAATAGGCGTAGTCTGCAACACAAGTTTCCAAGAGTGGTGAGAAAGAGGAAGGACACATTTCTAGTTTGACTACAGAGGAATGCATTTCAGGTTGGTTTCCGGGTTGTTCCCCTACGCGATAACTGCATTCTCATGCTGACATACCTTAGATTTGCAAGGGGAACAATGTTATTCATTCTCCCGATATTAAGATATGAATACCCCTTATTTCTTGAAGTTTAAATTTGCATACTATTTTTTTTGTTTTTGTTCATGGTGTTCTATTTTAATTTGAATGGGTGTTGACTTTGGATTTTCTCTTGCAGACCCAAGATGGGAAAAATAGAGCAGGTGTGCATAGAACAATCGTTCACATTCCATTTGGAGATAATAACAGTAGTCTATGTCTTTGTGATTATCTTTAGTGGTCTAGGTTTGTTGGAAGGTTATAAATCTAAGGAAGATTTTTCGATCTATACATCACAATGCATGCTTTACATGCCTCAAAAGATTCCAAATAGCTAACACACAGTGAGATAATCTTGATCTCAACGGTAATTTCTTCTAAACAATAAGGTACTTTAAATTAGTAGGAGAAACTAGTTTAGCCAAACGTAGTCTTATCCTTCTTCCAAAATACATATAGGAGGTTGATAATAGTTTTATCCATATTCTAGAATCAGTTTATCCATTATATTAACAATGGCAATACTGGCAAACCTAACATTGAAAGATATCACAGAAACCTTGAACTAATAGTATTACAATTATTATTGAAATAAGATATAATGAGTTTTTGTGCCAAGTAAATTTGCCTTGCCCTTTATTAGTCTCTTTCATGTTACAACAAAACACTAGCTTTCCAACTTACAACCAAATTTTAAGGAAATACCATGAAAGGAACACATATGATTAAGGCTTTCTCTCCACCCTACCGTAATGGTGTCATGGAGCCCCGTGGGCTCTAGCCATACTCCTGAGCAAGGAATTATTAAAGCTCCATGATGATAATAGAGTATTTTCTCATCATTACAAAGGATAGAACTAACATAGCACCATTTTCATACATCTAGGCTCATTACTTCTATTTTCAACCATAATCTCTAAACTATGTGACCTTTTCACAACCAATAAACAAGGGTAAATGAAAATAGGAAAAACTTATCTCTTTTCCTATTGGTGAAGGGATCGAACTTTTTCATCCATCTTTCCTCTCCAAGCCAAGACATCTTGTTCACTATCTTTCCAAGAGGTAGACTTCTCTCTCTTCATTCTTTCCACCATCTCCATTCAAGTTCTCCAAGAGGAGAAGTGGGTAGCACCCCACTCCTTCTTTCTCTCCCAATATATAGAAGTTTCATAAATTGTAACTCTTGGATGGGTAGGTGTGGAGTGTACCTCTACCCATCAATGAAGGTCCTTTTCCCCTTAATGAGAACATGCATTTGGACAATCACTCCATCTTTCCACCCCATCCTCTTCTCAAAATTCGTCACTCTCCATTATGAGAGCTTTTTAGGGGTCAAATCATGTTGTAGAGGCATTATTGCATGTCCACTTGACCCCTACCACTATGGTATAGACCCTAGGGGGTTTATTTTTGCACCTAACCCAAAAATTTGACCAACAAATTTTATTAAAAGATCACCCAAGGTTCCATCCGAGTTTCAAACTTAGCTAGGGGTTTCCAAGACCTAATCCCCACTTACACCTCACATGAATCACAACTAAATTCCCTCACAACCTTAGTCTTCCAATTAACTCTACTTGTTTTTAGGTCCCAAATGGGGGTCAAATTTATACCTTCAAAAAGATGTCTTTTGATCCGCTCTTGATGGTTCTCCCTTGCCATGCTAACACTGTTGCCTTCCTACACATTATCAATGCGATCGTAAGTATCAATTGTATATCACATTAATTTGTTAGCTGAACATTATAATCTTTAAAGTTATATAATCATCCATTTAGAATCTCAATTTTCATTCCACGATATACAAGTGCATTCCATCTTCATGGTAGTGACAATAAACATAATGTCAAAGTGATATACAAAAGTATTACTTAGAGATCACCTTATTTATTATCCACAATTTACTTAATCATCAATTCAAGAAAAACATAAGATAAATTATGGTTGTTATACACGTACGAGGTGGGGTCTTACAAGTATTTATAATACTAATACCAAATGAAGTTCAAAACAAGTAACCCAGTAATTATCTTGTTGAACGCTAAAATCTTAAAAGGGATATAATCAATATTAAAGTTTCAAATTATATCACAAACAAATTCATTTGCATGCAATAGTGTGGTTCCTTTTAAATCTATTTTATCACAAACTTTTTTTTAAAAGCATACTATTATGAAATTTATAGGAAATGCATAATAATAGGGTTTTTAAATATTGAACTCTCAACTTTCATTTTAAAAAAAAATTAAATTAATTAGTTTTGTCAAAAGTTAGGGACAAGGTTAAAACATAAAAAATAAATCTTATTGTCTATTTTCTAGATTTGACCATTTTAGTTTATTTAACTAGCAATTGCACCTTAGTGTACAATGGGTACGCTGAAGAAGTGTGGAAGGTCAATTAGGATAAATTATCGTCTATTTTTTCGTACATTTACTAATTATTAATTTTGGTCAATTGGTAGGCCATTCAACAAATGATGTTTTTTATGCAGCAAAGGTCTCAATGGAGAAGTTATACCTTCAAATCAACTATGCATCCATGTACAAGGATCCAAACATGAATGAAATAAAACCTCTAAACTAGGAATATAATCAGGCTTCATTACCAATAGGCTCATGTTATTTTTGCAATAAGGAGGGAAGGATACAGAGAGGGAGAGATAGGGATAGAAAGAGGAAGAGATAGAGGGGGAAATAGAGAGAGAGAGAGAGAGAGAGAGAGAGAGAGAGAGAGAGAGAGAGAGAGGGGGATGGAGAAGGATAGGGAGAGATAAAGAGAGAGGAGAGAGGGATAGATAGAAATGGAAGAGATAAATATATAGAGAGGGAGAGAGAGGGAGAGAATGACAATAAGAATGAGAGAGGGAGAGATAGAAAGATAGAGATAAAGATAGGAAGTGATATATAGAGAAATGGCGATATATCTAGATCTATAGAGATAGAGGGAGATATGAAAGAAGAAATATGGAGAGATAGAGATAGAGAGGCAAAGAGATAGATATAAAGGTCTAGGAAGAGGGAGGGGAGAGAAAGGGAGAGAGATGGATGGATAGAGAGAGGGAGACATGTCTAAAGATAAAGGGGGGAGAGGAAAATAGAGTGGAGACAAATAGATAGAGAGATATAAGGAGAGGGAGAGGAAGAGGGAGAGGGAGAGGGAGAGGGAGAGATAGAGGGATATAGATGGTGAGTAGAGTGATAGAGAGATAGAGAGAGGAGGAGATATAGAGAGAGGAGGAGAGGGGGAGAGAGACAAAGAGATAGAAAAACAAAGAGAATTAGAGAGATAAATAAAGATGGAGAGAGGGAGAGAGAAGTAGGGAGAGATGAGATATATGGGAAGAGAAAGAGAGAGATAAAGATATATGGAAAGAGAAAGGGAGAGAGTTAGAGATAGAGAGATATATAGGGGAATAGGGAGGGAGAGATGAGGAGAGATAGAGAGGGGGTGAGATGAGAGAGAGGGAAGGAGATAAAAGGAGAGAGATATGTACACAAGGGAGAGATAAAGAAGAGGGGGAGAGATAGGTTGAGGAGGAAGAGAGAGAAGAGGAGAGAGGGAGAGACATAGGTAGAAGAAAGAGAAAAATAAGAGGGGGGAGAGAGGGAGAGAAATATGTATAGAGGGAGAGAGAAGGAGATGGGGGAGAGAGGGAGAGAAGAAGATGAGGGAAATATAGCTCAAAGAGATAGAGAAGATGAGATAAAGAGATATATAGGGAGAGGGAGAGATAATGAGATCATGTATAGATGGTGAGATAAAGTGATAGAGAGAGATATATAAGGAAGAGAGAGATAGAGATAGAGATATATGAGAAGAGAAAAGGAGAGAGAGGTAGAGATAGAGAGTTAGATAAAAATATAGGAGAGATATATAATAATATAATAATTTATATACTATTATATATAATAATAAATACAATTATATTAAATATACTTTTAATTTGTATTATATATTAATTATATTTTGTAAGTTGTATTTATATGTTAAATTTTTGTATCATATAAAACTATAGTAGTTATTAATTATTAATTATAATCATTTTATATTGGTATTTAATAGTTTTATTAAAAAATATAATATATTATAATAATAAGTATAATTATATTATTTATAATTTATTTTATATATAAAATGTATACTATCGTGCTTCTCAAAATCCTACATGGAAATTTCAAATCACTCCCAATTTTTTACAGTAGCTTACTTGGCAAGTCCCCTGCTTATAACTTCCGTTTCAAGGCCACCTCATCAAATATGATGTCTTGCATCAACATGCTTTTTGCCAAGGTGTCCAAAAAGGCCCAAAAATAAGTGAGACTAATACTTGTGCATTCAAAGCATGGGTAGTTGAGTGTTGATGTGGCATCACATGATTAATTTTTTTTTAGATCAAAGGAATACATTTTGTTTAATTATGGGTAGTCAAGTCACAACTATTTGTTAATTTATTGTAGCTCAGACAGTTATTTTCTCCAATTCCAAGAATTATTATTTAATTCTTAAGACTTTTAGAAAGAAGTTAGTTAGGTCCAGATAATTATTTAATTAATTGATTCCTCTAGAGACTTCTAGAAACCAGTTAGTTAGGGTTTGTTAGAGTCTAATTAATCTTAGCCATTGATTGAGATTAAATCATGGCCATTGGTTTTCCAATGAGAATAGTTTAAAAGGGGGTCAATGGGCATTTGGAGAATACACACACTTGAGAAAGATTTGCAGTGATAGCAAATAAATTTGCAATGAGAGAAAATAGTATTGTAGTGATAGCATTGGAGGTAGCAATAATGGAATTTCAGCAGGAGAAATTGAGGGAAGAATTTTCAGAGAAGAATATTGCCAGATCTTTGTCAGTAAGAGGCAAGCAGTTTATGTTTCTCTTGATTTGCTGAAGATTGATCTAATTCCTCATTTGCAGTACTGGTTTTCCCTCCATGGTTTTTCCAGGGACAATTTTTTCAAAAATATTGTGTTTATTATTTTGCATTTTTTCTTCTCTATTCTTGTGAGTTTTATTTGTGAAGTTGTAGTTGTATTATTTTTCAGTATTTGTTGTGAATTAATTTTTGGCAGTCAAATAATCTTTATGGATAGGAGATTAATAATCAATAACTGCAATAGAATTTTCACACTATTGGACATTATATAAACAACTACTATCACAATTTTATAAACAACCAACATTCGATTTTAGAAACAATTAACATTAGCATATTACCCATCAATTGCCTATAGAAAAATATTTTTGAGTTAATATATTAGAAAATACAATTCCATTTGTGCATAGGGAAAAAATTATTTGTATTTTCCATTTTCTATAAGTAAAGATATTAAAAATATGATACATGAGTAATGATGACAATCTTAAAACTTAACAACACATACAATACCTTTAGAGTCTTCTTTTACTTAATAGGCCCTGTATATATTGAAGTCCAATGCCTATCTAGGTTGACTTTTGAAAGCCATCATCCTCATCTCAATTATGATTCCATCCTCTACCTCTCTCGAGAATTGATACGTGTATGGAATCTATCTCAAAAAAGGTTAGAGATGAAGAATCTATAGAGTGATTCTACCCTCGACCCCAACAATCTTCCAAATTATTATGATCCACCACAAGTTTCACCTCTATTTTCAGCAGAGATAGTTCAACTTGTAAAGTTTGCACATTTCCATTTACAACTTGGACAAGGCGCTCATCTCAGAAATAGGAAATTCTATGAAAAATCCAATAGCACACAAACTCTTCCTTGACCAACCATGGTCACCAGATACTTCAAGAGGCACCTCTAAATAGTGCCTAAAAAGCACTAGTCATTTTCTTTCTAGTGTTGGATAACTCATTGATCCTAATTACACTCTTAATCATGGAAAGCATGTGAAGGTAATCATTTATCTAGAATGCATTATTATGCCTTCTATTGGAGTAAACGCTTGCAATTGGGATATCTTTATTTGTTTTGACCATCATTCCTACTTCCAATGCTTTTCACTATCACAATAGACTAAAACCTTTAATTACTAATAGTCTAAAAAATTCAAATGAAAGAATTAAGACAAAAGAAGATTGATCAACCATGAGGAATTAACAATTTTGTTTTTTTCAATGGGGTTTGGAAATCAATGCAAGTTAGGCTTTCAAGATAGAACCCCCTATCTCTAGGATGTATTAAGCAATCTACCTATTTTTACATTATCAATCTAGCTTTCCTTGAAAATTAGTCATTTTCCGAACAACATAACAACCAAAATTAAAACTATTTGACCTTAATTAGGTAGATAATAGTAGGTATCTACATGCAACAATTGATGTAAAATAATTGTATACCTTTTAAGATAAGTAATCTCAATTGAACAATGTACATATACAATTTACAAATTATAACAACAAGATCCTTTTAAGATGCTTCAACTTGAATTCAATTAGAATATATAAAAATATAATGTTGAACTATATTGGAAAATAATATGTATCAACTAATTCTAAACTACCAAACATAACTAAAAGAAATGTAGTTTATTTTTTGTCCTTTTCCATTCATAATTAGTTCCTATTTGATTGAGAAATAGCATCAAGGATGAAACAATGCAATAATTTATGTAAACTTGAAATGAGAACTATATTGTGTATTTATCATTTCAATATAATGCACAAATTTATGAATCATCACAAATTGTCGGTTTAGTTTAAAATCCACAATATTTCAAAGATACTCCACTTGTATTAGAAAAAGTGTATTGTAAGATATTGTAATGAATTACAATGTTTTGACACTAACAAGTCCTCGAAACAAGAATCCACCAAAAATGACATGAGGAGTCATGATGCACTCCCATGACTTCCTAAAATACCTTAGTCCACTAGGGAGACACCTAAAATATGGGGAGGAAAATCCATTACAATTTTTCCAAATTTTTCCAAGTCGACATACAAATGAATAAGTCTCCCAAAAACAAAAATACAATATTTAGTTATCTACAAATATTTAAGTATTCTCTAGTACATGGAATAGATAATAGGCCAATATGTTTTACATCTTATCACCATGTATTTATATCATTCACCTCTCTCCCACTCTTAGCATATGGGTGTAGATAAACTTGGAATTTCATGTCAAATCAAAAAAATCCCTTTCTTCTCAACACTCTACACTAGACTTTCATTTACACAAGGGATTAGATCTAATAAAAATATATTTCAGATTAAATAGATAGGGGATAATATCTTTCAAAATAAACAAAAAAAAATTCTAAAAGAAATCCAAGCATGTACATGTATTAGTATCCTTGCCTTCATGTGTAATAAATCTACCCAACATGACTTTCCATTCTTATACACACATGTTATTTTGAAGAAAAGGATAATACAATGATAATGCACCAAATCAAAAGAAATTGTGCAAGGAGGGAAAAAGGAAAATGTATCATTCTAGTTATACATGCCATATCCTAGAATATAATAAAATATGTTTCCTACATGAATAAGGCAAGGCCACAAAATATCATTTTTAACTATCTTGTATTAGATAATATATTATTCAATACTTGTAACCAATAAGACATCATCTTTTATGCATATTAAATCTATCCTTAGTACAAGAACCAACATGAAACAATCGAGTAAATATTTATTTCTTGTTGTTGCTCACACAAATGCAAGGAAGAAACTATAAAATAGGGAATTTTATATTATATAAAAAATCATATATTCTTTTATATCCCCACTTTACATGTGTTTGTTAAGGCTAGAAATAGGGGATACGGGATGCCATAATTATATTTTAAACATGCTATAGTTTTTCTTCACTTGATAAGAGCTAATGTTATATTAATGGCCATGGTAAATTGTCATTTCATATACAAACCACATATATTGATATAATTATAATTTATGGATTTGGTAGGGTTGTCCACACCATCCAAACTTGCATACATCCATACACACATAATGTATCTTTACATACTAAATAAAAACCTAGACCAAGGAAACAATGCATTTTAAATTTTCCATATAAAATAAATTCCTCTATGATGTACCTAGCTTAGGTGAGCCCTCAATTTTAAAATCCATCTCATACTCCAACCAACCAATAATCACTTATATATAGCTACATCACTATAAGTTATCAATATGTTTTTCCTTGTAGTAAACTACCTAGTTCGTGGACCACATGTTGACAAATTTTAAAAGAACAAGGAATAAATAAGACAATTTGATACACGACAAAAACTAGCAATAAATAACTGTAAACTAAAATTATATAAATGCATATGCAAACAATAGGGGATCAATTTAGTTTGACAAAAACATAAATGGGGTTATGAAAGTTGAAATAAAAGGTTGACAACAAATAGAGAGTCTTAGGATGACAAGGAGATACATGGTGTAAGAAAAATAAATGGAGCCAAGACCATGGAGAATCCAACATATTCAATTCAAATAATTTTCACATCTTCTATGTCAAGGTATTCTAGACTATTGATATATTTAAAAGCTCATGTATAGACTAACTATATTCATTAAATGCTTTCTATGGATTTTACTAGAAATAGTCTAGGTGGAGCTACCACTCAAGTAATCTTTGGAGATGGTAGATCAAGCTTGATTCCAACTCACTCCCTTAAGCTTGAATTTCCAAATTAGTGATGCCCAAATTATATCTTAATTTCTCAAAATAATTTATTTTCAATAGCTTTATAAAATGTTTGTGAATTTCTTCTTTCAGTTGCAAACATTAAAATTGATTTTTGCACTCATAGCTATTTATTTAATTAAATTGTATTTGATATCAATCTAATTGGATTGACCATGTTATATAGGACTTTTAAATAATAAATTTTGGAACAATTATAATCTCACAAGATTTTCTCATCCAATTAAGTCTAATAATACTTTTCTCATCCAAATTTATTGGCAATCTACTAAAATTACAACCACATTCTTGGCCTAAAATATAAAAGAAATACAATGGGTTGTTTGGAATACCATGATACTACTCCCAAACTAAAATAGAAAACATATTTGGAAGTGTTCTTCCTATTATCAATGCTACTTTGTCAGTTATCTTATAGTCAATTAGGTTTAAATTATTTTAAAATTTAATATATAGAATTCCATGATTTATAGTGGTATTGATATTTTTCAAGATTCTTTTTCTTTCTTGCAAGTGAATGTATTTTATTTTTCCCATGCACTCAGGGATTAAACTCACTACATAAATTATATTAGGCCTTGTAGCTATTAATACAACATACAACTAATATTTTATAGAATGTTGGTCTACATTGTTACTATCATCTTTTCTTATTCTTTATGTAATACCCCTCCATTTTGCTTCTCGTTCGGTTTGCTTTATGCTATGTGTGGTTGCAGTTACTTTGATACTAAATACATTTTGTTATGATATTTTTTTCGTTACTATTGAGCGACAACTATTATTGTATGATGTGGTTATCCGATTATTGTTTCACATGCTTTAATGGTTTAATGATGTTGTAGAATTAGCATGAGATGTTATTATGAGATTATTGGATTATGATGGAAGTGTCAGTTTCGATGAGTGTATTGGTGAAGAAGACGAGTTTGCATCACTCGCTTGTGAGCGCCCTGCGAATCCATAATTCCTTCTTCACGGTGTGTATTATATGCTGGATATATTGTATGATGTTGTTTACTTGGTTGCAGGATTGCAGGTACATGACATCGACTCCACCTGGTTTCACAGGTTTGAGCGTGTCAATTCAACGGTTAAGTTGAATGGGAGATAGTAGCTAGGTAACATGTGTCAATTTTACACACTAGCCTTAGTGTGTTGTCAATCGTGTGTGTCAAGTTATTGTCGGTCTTGCTTTAATGTTATTTAATTCTGAAAGATTCTTGATTTGGAAATAGATATTTAGAATAATTGTATTTAAATCGTGTTTATGATTGTTTAATTTAAATAATGCAATGTGGATAAAAATTTATATTTAAAACTAGTTAATTATATTTAATTTATTTAATCAATTAAATTTAATCCAAGGGGGTTGAATTTAGTTATTAAATAATTAAATTAATTAATTGAACATGATGCAGGAAAATGAAAGGAAATAAAAGAATTAAAATTAATTTTGGAATTTAATTTCATCTGGTGAGAATTAAATTAGAAATTGTAATTAACTGTTTACTTGGGAAATGAGTTTCAACTTTGGAAATTAATTTATTATTTGAAATTGCATTTTAAAGTGAAAGTGGGCTTTCAAAAATTGAAATTGAAATTAATATCTAATTTGCATGCAATATGAATTAGGGTTGTAAAAATTGAAATTAATATCTAATTTGCATGTAATGTGAATTAGGGTTGTATTAGGTATTTTTGATTTATAAAGAATACATGTTTTAATTTTAGGGCAGAAAAAGTTTTTAGAAAAATTCATTTTTACAGTAGAGAAGAAATTTTGGAAAAATTTGCACAAAGAAAGGGTTTGAAGAAAGTTTGATTGTAGAATTGATTGGAGGAAAGATTGTTTGCATTTGTTGGGTTTTGGATTGGATTCATTGGATGATTGAAGAAAATTCAGGAAATCTTTGGAGGAGGCTTGCAGCAGAAATTCATCTCTTCCTATAGCTTCTTGAACCAGGTTTTCTTCTCTATTTTTATTGTTCTTGATTGTTTTTAAAATAGTAGTGATTAAAGATTTGTTTGTTAAATCTGTTTTAGAAAATAAATTTGTTGTTAGAAGAAAGGAATCAAATAAATTTGCAGCTTTTGTTTTGTGAAAATTGTGAAAACCTCAGTTAAATTTAATTTGTTTGAGGAACTCGATTATTTTGTTTTGGATTCAAACATAGAGATTGAACAATATTTTTAGAAAATGAAACCCTCTGTTTATTATTAAAAATCGGATTTTAAAATCCACAGGGTAATTATATTTTTATGGTAAAATGGTCTGGTTGCGTCATGTATAACTCCACTTACACAAACTGGGTTGTCAGGAAATTTAAAGGGTTTCTGCATCTTGAAATTTTCTTATCCCTGTAAAACATTTGCAAATACCCAGATCGTAGTTTTTGAGTTATGCTTGAAACACGAGACTGCTGTTAAGTTATTTTCCCATGGCTGCTCTGATAATAAAATAATAATAAATTGATATTTATAAATATTAATATTTTATGTATTGTTATTATAATATTAAAATATTATTTAATAATATTTTATATTATAATTTATAATATTAAAGTATTATATTTATTTATATTATTTTAAATAAAATTTGTATATTAGATTAGTGGAAATAAAATTATAAACGTATGGGGAAATTATTGTTTATTCTAAAATGGCATGTTAAAGTTTAATTGAAGGAGTTAAATATCTGATTTAAAGAATGCATAATTTAAGATTTAATTGTGAAATTTAAATTCATGTGTAAAAGGTCCAATTATTAATTTGATTTAATTGGAAAAATATATATATGATATTGGATTATAGTCAAAATATTGATTTTATTTTAACACAATAAGTTATGGAAGAGACCAAATGTTAATTTGATTAATTTTATAATGATTTGATTTGCAAGGGCAATTGGTTATTTAATTTAAAGCGAAATGTTTTGAGTTATAGTTGAAAATACTTATTTTGATAAGAGCAATTAGAGAATTAAATATTAGTGTAATTTCTCCCCTATCTAAAAATATGAATTTTTAATTCAGTTTTATCGATATAATGAATTACGTAATGAATTGTAGAAATTAGAAGAGTTAGTTGTGTATCTGAAAGAAATATTTTTATTGGAACTGATTAGTATGCATAATTCAGTTTAATAGGAAAAAGGTATTTTATATTAAATAATTAAATCATTTGAGCTAGCTGGAAAACGAAAGGATTCCAGTTAATAGAGAACTGATGTTAGTTTTAGAAGTAAACATTGAAATTGATCTAAATTGTTTAAATTAGTATTTCTTGTATTTGTAGATTGAAGATACTTGTTTGATTATTTCAATTAAGTTGAAAAAGCAAAAGTTTTATATGATTGGGAATAGGGATTTTAAAGGATAAAATTAGAATGTGTGGTATAGATTTTGGATAGAAAATTTGAATATAGTATTTGCAATAGTTTATATTGTATTAGATGTAAATTTAAAAACTTATTATATTGGAAAAGACAAATATTTGTTTTGTTTCATTTATTTCCATAGAATAATTTTAATCGTTGTGATTGGAATATTAAAGAATATATATAATTAAGTTATTAATATATATATTTGGTGTATACATAATATGGAACATAAATATACATATATTAAGTGTAAATTTATTATCGTATTTTATTTTAATAAGAAGCATGCAATATATTATTGAATAGAGATTTAAAAATTGTTTGATTAGTGTATATGGAAAAATGAATAGAGAAACAATATTTTATGATATTAAAGGGATTGAATGTTTTAAATAGAAAATTGAATGAGATGTAAGATTTGGTTAGGAAATGGAAAGAGTTTACTTGCATGGATTTGTGTTGATTTAAAGGTAAATTAAGAAGTTGTTTATATTGATGAGGCAAATGGCTATTTTAATTTATTATATTTCAAGTAGAGCAATTAATTTATTGTGAATGAAATATGAAGGAGATATGGATTTAGTATATCCAAAAATAGTAATGCTCTTGTGATTGCCTTAAATGTTTTAGTTTCTCTGTATTTCGTAAAGGGATGTAAGTTTAAATTGTTTAAGATTTCTTATAATGGAAATAGAAATATGGGATATGATTATTTGAGTTAACCTTGTAAGTGTGTCATTGACCTTGTTAACGTTACCTATTGAATGAATATGGATTTAGGAAATCCAAATATTAGATTTGATTTATGACTTGAATGCTTTTGTTGCTATGAAGTCAAGTTGCATTGTGGGTTTTGGGATCTAGTGTTAGTTCTAAATTATAAGTCTTCTAGAAGAACTTAGAGGATAAGGGTTGTTGAATCTTTATGCCATCCAGTTGTTTTCCCTTGGGTAGTGCATGGTGTCTTTTTAGTTTTACCCGATTTTCATGAACGGGGATATTTTGTACCTTTTGTGAAAGGAGTGGACTATGTGTTGTTGCCTCCAAGATGTTTGGAGTGTGTTATATTATTTGTTTCCTCCTAGATTTGGAGTGGTTATGTTTCTATTTTATGTGCACTTGAGTTTTCCCTTGGTGATTGGTATTTGTTACATGTATTGTTCTCTGAACATACTTAGTTGATTTTATGTCTGAAAGCAATGTGACCTATGTCAATGATATTAGTGTTGTACCTGAGTTGTACTTGTTTAGTTCTTTTGGTTGGTTATGTCGTTACGAGTCTATCTTTGGTTAGTGGTTGTAGATCTTTGTCCATGTTACATTGTTACTACCTCCTAGCATGGGGGGTGGGCCTTCGGGTACCACATTAGTTGGGTGAAACATGCACCAAAACCGTTGGGTCCCCATTGATCTTCGTTTCATGGAGGTGAGACATCCAGATGGACGGCTAGAGTTCTTGTGTTTTTCTTGCATTGTAATATTTCTGATTGTATAAGTTATTTTATCCCTCTTATGTTTATGAGGTGGAATTTTGTAATTGTAATCTTATGTACTATTGTCTCATTTTGGAAATGAGTGTTGTAACTATTGGATTAAGGTAATGATTATGAGATGATATCTTGGTTGAATATCTTATTATGTTATGTGGTATTCTTATGGTGTATGATGTTTATTTCATAAAGTTCATAATGCTTTGGTTATATGTAATATGTATGTGTGGGTTTAAGTAATCCTAACCTTGTAGCCTTAGAGGTTGTTGTTAATTAGTAAGTGAATGTGTATGTTATTACACTTTATAAAAAAAAAATTTGGTTCGCTTAAGTCGTTAATTACAACTTCCTTTAGGGTTACTTGGTGGGGCATTACACACTCTATTTAAACTAGTGCATATGAGTTGGTTTACTACTCAACATTCTAAATCTCTTCGATACATCACAAATGCATACATATATAAGTTATAAAAAAATCCACCACTAATTTAATTAACTTATATAATAAGAAAACATTTCATCAATCTCAAATATACCATCTGAAATTCTTTCTTCAATACTAATCTATAATTTTCAATTAACAAATTTCAATTTGTTGTAAAAATAAAATCAACTACATAAAAAAAACTATTATAAAATTTCACATTATTTTTCTAGCTTGGTGGATAGTGTGGGGTTCAATGCTACTCTTGTCAAAACCATTGCCTCTTGTCAAAACCATTGCTTAAAATACATATTTATGCAGTTATACCAAGCCCTACCTACTTGTTTGAGCTTATATAACAAAATTTTCATCTTATAGAATTTATTTTCTTGAACCAAAAATATCATAGCCAATTGACTACTCAACATAAACCTCTTCTTCCAACTTATAATTTAAAAAATATGGATTTTATGTCCATTTGATACAGTTTCCAATTGTGTTGGGCTACAATTGCTAAAATTTCTCTTTGATTATGTCCAATCTTGCCACAAGTGAAAATGTTTCATTATAATAAATTATATGTTATTTCAAATATTCTTTTGTATCCAATCTTTCTTTACACTTTTTAATTTCACCATTTTCATTGTATCTAGTTTTATAAACCAATTTGATACCAATGACATCTTTTTAGGTATTTGAAGATCCACTAGAACTACCATGTTTTATTTTTATCAATCTTATAATATCCACATACATACCATTAAATTTTTTGTTTGTTACATATATGGATTCTTCAAAACTAATTAGATAAACTTCCAAAAATAAAGGAAAAATTAGTAAAATTGTCATTTTCTTCTTCATTTTGTGTTGCCTCACATAGTTTATCTTGAGTTTTTTGTCTTCCTTGACATCAAAATTGGTATTCCTTTTGTGTTTAGAGATGTTATTAATGGTTAAAATGAGATACTAGTTGTGGTGGATATATTGCTAGGTATAGAGGGAAATTTTGTTACACTTCCATTCAAATATTTTATTTCAATACCTTTTAATTTTTTCTAGTCATTAATCCATTCTCATTGTCATGATTCATCTTCATAAAAAATAACATATTTCAAAATTGTAGCTTCTTTGATAAATACATTATATAGTTAGCCCAAGAGATTCAATTCTAAAGTAATACTTTATCACATGCATGCATATTGGGGTTTTCTAAATATATAAAATATAAGGTCAAATATATCACTTTTGTATTATGAATAGGGGATCTAATTTCATAAATTTGATACAAGTAGGTATTAAGGGTTAGAAATCATATACATAGAAGCTAATAGGTTGTTTATAAGTGACATTTCAAATACTTTGTATATCACTTTGCAAAGGTCAATTAGAGGAAATCCTTTTTATTAGTCTATTTTTTTCTAGGATTGTGAAGCTATATTATTTTTACACGTCATGTTCCTGCGTCTGTGAATGCCTCATAATCCTATGATATTTTCTTAATTCCAACCCTAATAATTAACAAAGGAAACTATGATCACACCAAGGTCATGCAAATTCAATATAAATCTCACCAAGTTTCCTAGAACTAATCATTGGGGACCTTTTGGTAATGTTATGACCATACCACGAAGAATCAACATGTATAGATCTAAACCCTTCCATTATAATTTAGATTAATAGTTATACTATAATTAAGGGAGTTTGTTTTAATAGTATAAAGCGGGAAGGGCCTAAACCCATTACAAAGCAGTCATTGAGGCATGAGAGAGAAGTCTCAGAAAGAGTAAGACAAAAAAAGGAAATAAAGAAGGACAAGACTCACTAGTAGTGAGATTGGAAATAACATCAAACAAAACAAGTATCCCAAGAAGAGAGACATGAAACAACAATGAAGAAGAGAATGTAACATAGACCAATAATATTTTTGACCGAAGCATGGAACCAGAAAAAAGCTTTTGGAAGGACCCAAAAAAATTGACAGATAATCAAGGTAGTTTAAAATAATCATATTAGGGTTTTTGCTTCCAAACACCAAGCCTAGAGAAAATATTAACAATGTTGAGAAACTGCCAACCAACTTTAATACAAACACAAAATCAAGAAAAAATAAAAGTTATTCTAGATTTTGTGACATTGTCAATCGTAACAAACTGATCAATAACATCAGCTATACCACGAATGATAATTTTATCCCAAACTCTAAAGGGAGCTCTAGGAGATGAACCCAAACAAGAACTAAGTTGGTCTTGGTAGCATCAAAACCAACAAACTAATTTTGAATGTAAAGAAAGGATTTACCCAAAAACTAGGGTCCACTTAACAGAACATGAGAGTAGTCCACACTGGAGTTGAAGGAGAATAAAAGGAATACATTCCTCAATGCCTTCACCCTCAACAAAATACAACCAAACCAACAATAAAATTACCAACAATGAATAATATCAATTTTTGGTCTTTGACCCAAGAATCTCCCAATGAGAGCATGTTGTAGGAAAGCAGAGGTTTTTTCCACCCACTCATTCGGCTAAAAAAGGATAGGAGGAGGTTGAGGAACGACCTCCTCATCACTACACTTCAATTTACTATAGGGATGATAAGGCACTCTCTTAGTAATAATAGAAATGGCAACTTCACCCAAAGAAGGCGATATGGAAGAAAGGTCTTGATTGGGATAGAGAGGGCACAATCTCCACACATGTTAGTAGTAGAAGGCATCAGATAGGAAGATGAGGCAAGAAGATTTATCTTCAAACCCACCTCATGCAAAGGATTCTTGGGAGGGGTAGAATAAATGACCTCTTGAAAGATAACCTATTCAATTAAATAAATCTCAATGAAGCCCAACCCAAAAACACCATACCTATCAACAATTGAACATTAGGCTTCTAGCCACATAGCTAGAAGAGGAACATCCTCATCGACATCCACTAGATCACTTGTAGAAGACATGGACCCCATACACTGCTTTGTCATATGATCCTTCATAAGAATATTTGAGGAGAGTTTCTTCCTCCTCATCCAAAGAGATCGCCTAAGAGAAATACTCCTCAAGAGAGCCACCCCTCACATCAACCTCAATAAGGGTGTCAAGGCTAGCATAGGATACCAAGCTCACAACACAAGGGAATGAACTAAGCACAATGATGATGGCTTCAGTCTCAAGAATAAATGCAGAGGCTATCACCAACACCACAGAGGGTAAGGGGATTAAAAAGGCACCAACCCACAGGTAGGAAGCCAACTCTTTCTTACCAATACTTTCTCCATCTTTCAACTCATCATTGCCCTCACCACCATCTACAAAATCTCCAAAGCCTTCACCTCCATTGTCCCCACCATTTATGGTTTTTGCACCCTTCATCTCCATCATTAATATTTCTATGGGTGATCATTAATTTTGTGTGGTGAATATCAAGGGAGTTTGTTGCTAGAGATTTATATATTAACAAATATAAAAATATTACTTAAATTTGGATTATTTGGATGCTTTTTTTATTAATCATTATAACTAAAGAAGATACTTATTTTTTGTAAGACCTACATATATCTTCATTTAAAACTTACCCTTCTCAATAATAGTGGTAATTAATCAAAGGTTATAGGTGTATTAAGAAGAGCTTAGGGTTCAAGGGTTGGATTTAAGATGAAGTTGGATAAGGTTATTGGAAATAAACTCTTGAAAGATGGAATTGGAGGAGTTTCTAGCTTCATCCAATTAGTACTATCTTGTCAAAAAAGGGAGATAGTAAGTTTAGACAAGGAGCGAGATAATTTTAGTTACTTTAGTTGATTGTTTGATCAAGGTTGGGTTAAGGAGAAAATTATAAGTTATTGGTGTTCTTTGTAGAATTATTGATTTCCTAAGAAAAGAATGAGGCTAAACAAATAGAGACATTAGAGGCCAATAAGGATATGACCTTAAAATGATCTATCACCTATGTACAATCATACAAAGTAGTACAAAGTGTTATAAAAGTTGAATATTTGTGCAAGAGATTTTGATTCCGATGCTTTGTAAAAATATTCCTTATAAACACCCTCTCGATATTCTAGTCGAGAAGAAGATAGGACATCTATGAAAGAATGAATTGATGATAAAATATAAAATCCATCACCTTATTTATTTTTTGATTACAATGTATAATGTTGATGAAACTAACCTGGAATCCTATGTTGACTTGAATGTGTTCCATGAAAAGATAAGTGAGATAGAGGAAGGAACCAAATAATAGGTAGATAAAGAGTAGAACCATTTTATGTTTTTTTCCTTAATGAATAGATAAATCTTAGCTATGAATAGATAATAAAAGTAATAATCAATACACATTAATCTATAAAGGATTGAACATGCATCTTATGATTGCTTATCCAATCATACATGTATGTCAATGTTTAACATGATGAACTATGGTTCCTATGGGTGATCTATTATAGCCAAATATATTATGCTATGAAAGAGGCTTAAGGTTTCGTCCCACAATACATAAGATAGTATGATAATAGATAGCTAGCATTGCATTAGTGATAATTCTTTAACTAGGTGGTAAATGATAGTACTAGGGGCATAGGTTGGGACATCGAGGCTAGGAGATGTAAAATAAATCATGTTTTGGTAAGAGTATGGCAAGGGTTATGAGTTTAATGGTAGGATAGGAGAGGGAGTGACAATAGTGGCAAGAGAGGATCAAGCAAGATAAGTGAAGGGTAAGGGTTGAAAGGGTGGCTCATCTAGGGGTAGGAAGTAAAGTGGTTGCCTAAAGGGACATGATCATAGTTAAAAGGAGGAATGATGAGAGAGACATAATGGTAGTAATGTGTGTTGGATGAGGAGTAGGCATGGAAATTCAAGTGAAGGAATATGGTGATGTAGGAAAAAGAAAATAAGTTGGCTAGAAGAGAGGGATGAGGGTAGGAGAACTCAAATATGAAGGAATATAAGTGTGGACAATATATCCTATACCTTGTAATATCTCTAGCCTCTCAAGATGGGCAATGATGATATTTGTTTAGGATTAGGTGACATCATCAAGTAGGCTACTTTGGAGGAGAGACAAGTGGTGCTCAATTTTGGTGAGTGACAAACTTAGAATCATCTATAGGGATTCATTATCAAAGTGGTCATCATTGTGAGACATATAGAGTGGAACATGTGGGGTGGATGACAATAGAGGAAGGAAGGGTAATGGAGGAAGGAAAATACATGGATAGATTTAGATGATGATTCTTATAAGAGATAATGTGTGAGGAAGGGATAGTCAAAGAAGGAAGGCTAATAATTTTTATCAAAGAACATCAAAATGATTCATTCTCATATGTACTATACAAAATTTGAGTAGAAAAATGTAGAGTTTTTATTTTTAGGTGAAAATAAAAGACAAAGACAATAGTGTATTAAATGGAAAGTAACCTAGTTGTGATAAGGTCTATATGTTGTGGCTATGTAAATATGTTTACTCAAAAAGAGTTTGGTTGAATGATGAAAAATTAAAAAGTCAAAGTAGAATTAACTAAATCTCCAACATTAGAATGAGATTTTGTTGTTTATAAAGAAATATTCTTTTGAAGATGAAGAAAGGAATAAAAAATGAAGGTTAGGACTAACATCAAGTTCACTAAAAATATAGATAGGAGATAGATAACCTATATAATTTAAATTTAGGAAAGCCTTTTCAATTATCTATCTTAGGATTCAACTAGAAATCTATCATAAATGAGTTTACTTAACACAAACACACAAATTATCTACCAACTAAATAACAAATTATTTTTATTTCTACTTAGATTGCTTAACATGTCTTACTTAAGCTAAATGCTTAATCTAAATGGGCCTTAGTTGGGAAATGATAACAAAATAAGAAATTGGGTAGCTTACTAAAAATTAACTTTATGAATGACAAGATTGTTTAAAGACTTTTAAAAGGTAATAAGAATGAAAGGTAGAAACTATATAAACTAGATGATGGAAAATTATAAGAGGGTCTATTTGAAAATTGAGGTTGCTAATAGGAAGAACAAAGTCTGATTTTAGTATAAGAATGTTGGCATAGTGTAGAGTGCAACCATGCCTTTGTTACATGAAATTTAAAAATACAAGATAAGATAGATAACAACAAATAAAAGAATGCCAAAAGTTTCAAGAAATGAAGATTAGAATAAAGATGTTGAATTTTGATCCCAAAAAAGTTCCTACCCCTTGTCTGTACTTCCACATTTTGCATACATTTTTACCAAAACAATTACAACTACATCAAACATAATTGCTCTATCCTTAATGATTTGATAATATCCATACCCTATTCCAAAGCTCCTTATTCTCCTCACCATCTCTTATAACTAATTTATTTAAGCATGATTTTATAGATAGGAAAATAATTCCCACCCAAAGAAAGGTCTCACTTGTCTACAATATTAACCAGTTTAACCTCACCAAAATAAAATTCTTTTTGGTACAATATGCTTATACAAACTTTTTAACTCTCTAGTGAATCTGTCATATAGAAATAAATTTATTTCTTCAAATTTGGTTAACCTATGAAATTTATGAAATTCATTTTGTACAAATTATATGTGATACACTTGATCTCCAAGATTATTGTGGATTGATCTATATTAGAGACTCGTCAAAGCTATGAACTACAAAATAAGAAACCTATAGAGACAAATTTAAGTTTCACATTTCTTCATTTTCATAGAGAAAAAAGGGACCTCAGTTGGTGCCATCAAACACACTATACATTCTTAATAATCAGTTTCCAAATCTATTTCCCTCTCAATTACACTACATTATTCTACATATATTATCTCAACAAATTTTCTAACACATAGCAGAGCAAATACTTCAATTATGCAGCGATAAACAAAATAGTGAAAGCCAATTTACTGAAGAGCCCATGCAATGAAGCCTACCTACCAATTGATTTGCTTGAAAGTTCCTAAAGCCTTTTTAGAAATCCAAATTCATGAATAATCTAGAATTAGGGCATTCCAAGATAACACATTTCATCGAGGAATTTTGTTAAATAGTTCATGTGCCTTGTCCATGCTTCCATATTTTGTGTATCCTGCAATCATGGAAATCCATTTGACCACATTTATTTGAGGCATTTTTTCAAACAGTTCACATGCCTTGGCTATGCTTCCACATATTGCATACATGTCTACCAAGGTAGTTGCAACCATAACATCTGAAAAAAATCCTTGAATGGATTCCATACCCTGTTTTGAAGCTCCCATTTTTGCACAAACAGGGAGGTTGCTAGCAAAGGTTGCAGAGTCTGGCTTTAGGCTACTGGTAGAGGTTGCAGATTCTGGTTTTGCAACTACAACTACATTTTCTTGAAAGTTCCTAAAGCCTTTCAAAAAATATATTTTGCATATATCCTTCTAGCTAGCATTCCATGAGACCACATTTATTTCAGGCATTTGGCATGTCCCTTGTCTATGCTTCCACATTTTGTATGTTTATCAGAGTATTTTCACATTATTTTTCCATAATAACAATATTCCATGAGAAGCCTTTATTTTATTTTATGTGATCAAAATCCACCAAACTTTGCAATGCGAGAGTTTTGAGGTTGGTTTGAATCATAGGAAGGAACTAGGCAATTGACTATTGACTGCAACGATTAACAAAATTGCTAAGGTAAATGGAAATAGAGGCAGGTGAAGGCAACGAGAAAAAAAATATAAATGACACTAAGAACCAAATTTTGGAACGGCCGGTGAAGAGTGGGGCCCATGGCATTTCCACACTAAGTAGTCAAAGCTTAGTGTTTTACGTTTAAGCCAGGCCGCCTTCAACCCTCCCCCAACCTCTCCTTTATATTTGATGTGGGGGATGTGTCTCTTCATTAGAGGCATCACTTTGATTGAATTGGTGAATACACAAGTCAACCCTCCTTTATGAACCGACCCTTAATTAATTTATTAATTGCTAAATTTATTAGTCACTAGTTATAGGTCGGCTATTGTAGGGATTTTATATTTGTAAATTTCATATTTGGTCATTATTTAAGCTTCATCATGTCTAAAAGAATAATGGAAAAATTTGGTAATTATATTTAAATAGGAATAATAATAATTAGAATTACATTTAAATAACAATTATCTATATTGGGATTTTAATTATTGTTTGTATTTTGATACATTTGGGGTATAATTTTAGGGGACATGACAACCCCCCCCCTAAATTTGCTTATCCCCAAGCAACTTTAAACTAGGATGATCAAATATCTCAAGCCCCTCCCAAGTTGCATCCTTGATTGAGGTGGCCACCAAGGTAGGGTTTGACGTTTAGGCTAAGTAGGACCTTTGTAATTATCTGGTTTATTATATAATGCATATGCCTACATAAATTTGTTAATTATGCTAGCTGAAGGCAAACTCTGCCTAAAATGTTATGTGATTTTTCATACATTTTCTTTTCCAACTTTTTCTTACCAAAGAGATGTTATGATTAAGGGAAAAATAGGTTTTGAATGGACCCAAAACCATTTACAACAAGTTTTGAATGGACCCTAAACCAATAACAAGCAGGTTTTGACAAGGACTCAAAACCCAACTGAAGAAACAACGCTACTTAAAGATACACATAGACAACCATTAGCCAACAAACAACAAAAAACACAAGGTGAAGTAGGGAACCTTGACCCAAAACACCAGGGATAGAGAGCTAACTCCCAATAAGAACAAAAGCACCTCCTGAATCAGTCAGGCAACAAAAAATGACACAAAAACTGCCTAGAACAACCAGACAATCAATAGCCTGTAACAACCACACTGCAATAAAACACTTAATAGGTAAGTCCACGAAATCCAAACTCCCCACCTCTATAGGGAAGTTAGAAATTAGAACAAAAAATTGAAGAGTAACATTCCTCACCTAGATCCCGTCCGCCCACACCATCATCCCAACCTCTACCTTAATAAGAGAAGGCTCCCCTCTATAGGAGATGATGAAATGAAAACCTTTGCCATCGAAGAAAGAACTTCCCACCAAGACCACAACACCCCTCTCCACCTCAAAAGGAGCAGTCTCCCCCTCCATAGAAGACAACCTTCATGGAACCAGAAAGAAAGAAACATCCCCCAAAGAAAGGCATGTCAAAACATCCTTAGGTAGAGCAACAAACAAGAGCAAGGAAGAAGCATTAGAGCACATCTCAGTCCGAAACCAAGAGAAGAGGAACCACTGAAAAAGCCATATACATTTGAAGAAGCTTAGAAGTCAAGGCCAATAAACATAAGTTAGGAAGCCACCTAGCCCGCAACACAACAATCTACAGTAGGAACACCATCGAACCAAACTACACCAAATTAAGGAACTCCATCTCAAAGAAAGAGGGAGCAGAGACACCCTTCCAAACCATAAAAATCTGAGGCTTAACAAAGATATTAGTATACAACCTCATCAAAAGAACCATCATAGAGGAAAACAAAAAGTCCTCTAGAACAATGAAAAACCCCTTCCTCAAATGAAACATTAAAAAGCAAAAGGGGCTCCAAACCATCCAATCTCTCAAGGGACAATTTCTACCCTCCAGGCAACCATTTCCACCAGCAGGATGGAGGGAATAAGACCACTCCACCTCAGCCTCCACAATAGATATAAATTTGAGGCCCAACCTCTTGAGGCCCACAGACCCCACAACAACAAAGAGCTACCAGGGAAACTGTGAAAACAAAGCACTGGAGAGAGAAATCCCAACCCCCAAACGAAAGAGACACTCCCAACAAGAATAAAGCCATTCACAATACCATTGACTGAGACTCTCCAAAAGTAAGATAAATCTTAGTAGCATAAACTATTCAAGACCAAAAGAGGTGCAGAAGACCCTCGAACCCCACCAGTCGCCACGAGCAAATGAGCAGGCAACAAACCTATCAATCAAGATCACCTCCCCCATGCAAGAGAAGCCAATGAAATCAAGGGAAGCGATCTTACCAAAAGAAAAAAACCAAACCGCACCAAGAACAGGTGTAGGAAAAGACAAAAACCTTGACCCCAACAATCTTCCCCAATCGTCGCATAACAAGAAAAGCAGTCACCCTCAGATCAAGCCAAAAAAACCATGTGACCTTCACAGAAAATTTGGCCCAACACAAATGGGGAAAAGCCAGCTCAAGCCAATGCAAAGAATCTGCATCCTCATCGTCTGAATCCGCCCCTCCCTCTCCATCACCATTCGAAGAATTCAAACCACTAGATCTGCTCCTCTTCCTGCCCACACGCTCCATCCTATTACCAAAGAGATGTTGGATACAAAATGATATTTATTTTTACTAATGATTATTAGTTATATAATCTAAAATATGAGATTATTTAAAATTGCAGAATAGTCCCCAAAAATTCATGGTGGCAATTGTTTAGAAAGTTGATTATTTGCAACACTGTTGCACAAGTAATGTGGAGCTGAAATTTTGTAGTGTCTATTTAAGGTTTGTTGAAGTTTTGTATTTAAAAAGGTATCATATGTTTATAGAAGTTAATTATAATTATATCTCTCTTAAATATTTTTTTCCCATAAATGCAGGGTAACAATTGTTTAAAATTGTAGAATAGTCCACTGAAATTCATGGTGGAAATTATTTAGAAAGTGGATTATTTGCAACAGTCTTGCGCAAGTAATGTGGACCAAAAATTTTGTAGTGTTTGTCTAAGATTCTATTTGCATAAGAACATAATTCATTACTAGATTATATTTTTTTTGATACATAAGCAATATTTTTGTATTAAGTTAAAAAGGAAAAAATTACATAGTAAGCCCATTGGGCAAGAGTTTCTGAGTTGCCCCAACATATCAATGAAGAAACCTACCAACAATACCATACTAATAGCAACCACCCCTATATAGTCATACCAAATTTTCTGCATAGGGACACACATTTCGAATTGTAGACAAACAAACATAGCTATGACATTTATCAAAAAAAGTATAGCAACAATCCTAAAGACCAAAAACTAGACCCATAACACCTCACATATCAAGAAAAAATTTAAACAACCCCCATCCCAAACCTATCCACCTCCAAGAAACCATTAGTGTGGGAAAAAGCACAGAAATCTAGTACCCAATGACCTTGAGGCGAAGGAGGAAGATTAGGCACATGAAGCAGGTAATGCAACTGCCACCAAATCCCTGTGAGCTATCAGTGTTATGCCTTTCAAATCCAACAAGAAAGGATAGTATTTGATCACCTCTCCTAGCATGTAGAGCAAGTACATGTCCCGCAGCCTAGGAATTCCCATACCAGGCAAGGCCACATACAATGTAGCCTCCAAACCCACCAACAAATCCATATAGAAGAGTTTTTTAGCAGTGCCTCAACCTCCCATTTACCCAACCTTATTTCTAACATGGATGAAATGAATCAAGATGTGATGTTTATATCAACCTTATAAGACTCATCATCATCCAAATAACTCTTCCCCATAATCAATTTTACTATTGTCAACACAAAAGTGTCATATTGCTTGAGCATTCTTCTGAGTTGTTGGTCTGTAATTGATCAACAAAAGGCAATCTATCTTCCAAAACTGAATAGATGAATTTGAGTGGCCGCTTCAATGCTCATGAGAGTCTTTGAAGAAATTTTGACAATGAACTTCGACCTCTCCTCCATGTTTGAACCAAAAACCAGAGATTCTCACCACCAGACCTTTACCAAGCTCAAATGCTACACACTACCTAGTGATAACAAAAAAGGAGAGCCTTACCAACCATAAGTATTTAGAGGGTGGTCGTCGTCATACCACAGCATAAAGGACATGGAAGGTTTTAACCATATTATGCATAGTGTCATCCCAACTCCATTGTCAAGGTGCCATATAGCATGAAAGGAGAGAATTTGCAAAACCCACAGATAATAACCCAAATGTGTACTTTGTAAATCACCTCACATTGGCATTATTATAGGGATCTTATGAATGGATATGTAAACTGTCAGTTTCTACTATGAACACTTTGCTAGATCTTCACTTTCCTATCACATTGGCACCACATGTGACTACCAACATGATTTTCTAGGTTGTCATGCCAATTGTAGACATCAATGTGTCCTAAGGAAACCTTGACCTTTCCACAAAATAAAATGTGGAAAGGTGCCCACCCATCCACCCATAGGTTCCTCAACTTCATGTTATGACACCAACTCTTTTAGTGATTTTCCATCGGCCCCCAAATTGGATAACCGATTTGCTTCATTTTTGCCTTCATTGAGGATGTGGGATACAAACACCAGTTCAAAAATATCTATTAGATCTAGAGCCTCTTCTAGTCTAGCCACCAATTTTGAATTTACCGCCATTCACATTCTAAGGGCATTGACTATCAATGAAGAGTCCCCTTCAATGGCTAGATTCTTTAGTTTCAAATCATGACATAGCTTCAACCTGAGGATCATTGCTTGCATTTTTTCCATATTATTTGTCCCCTTTGGTAGAGGCTCAACCAACTTACAAACTACCTTCCCATGCAAATATCTAACTATACAACTTTCCCCTAAGTCACCTGGGTTGCTGTGCGAGGCACCATCAAAATTTATCTTATATCAACCCAACTCTGAGGGTGACCATTGTATGGTTTCCCTCATTTCTTATGTTTTTGACCCACCCTCACTGATGATAGGTGGTACCCATAGCCCATTTAGACTGCATCATAACCTTGCATCCCATTCAGAGAATGTTCTCTTCCTGGGATCAACCTCACTTACTCTAGAATTAGCTAGCTAAACTAGATAGGCCTCTATCTTGTTTTCTAGCGATTGAGGTGATAACTCTTTATCCTAAAAAATGTGCCTATTCCTTTTGTTTCCAGACTTCTGAGATCAACAATGAGGAGCTAGAAATCCATACACAATTATATAACACCTGTTTGTGCAAAGATGGCCAACTCAGTAGTACATCTAAGAGCTTATTATGAAAATGGTCTACTAGTGCAACTTTTCTATCAACCATTGCCAATAGCTTTGAGTGTGGGGGCAATTCAAAAAGAGGTGATCGCTTGGTTCCTCATTTTTCTTGCATAAGAAACATCTAGAAGGGCCAGAGTATCCTAACTTGGAAAATTTGTCCTTTGTGAGTACTCGCCCTTGGGATGCTGTCGATGTAAAAATGTTGGCCTTAGGCAAACACACCTTGTTCCAACATTGGCTACTAGGAAGCTTCCTTTCTCCTATGTAAGTCAAGATTTTGTTGCATCCTTCCTTCACATTATACTCTCCATTCAGAGCAGCACCCCACTTTAAGATATTCAAAGCTACCCTATAATAGATGTTGCATTCCTTCATTGCACCTTCATAGGAAGCCACTTCACCAAGCTGGAGGCCAAGACCCTCATGCTCTTCTTCTCGACCTTGGGTTGTCCATCCTCCATTTTGACTAATATGTAGTCCCTTACCTTATCCCCACATGCCTGCTTGGTGATAGTCCTTATATTCCCAATCTCAACTACGTCGATCAATTTAGGGAAACCTTCCCAAGAGTCCTCCCAAAAGGAGGCACCACTACCATCTCTCATTTCCCAAGTTAAAAAGTCCAATACCACATCTCTGCAATTGCATACGAAATTCCAAATCTTGGAGCCCATGGGGAGGTTCCAGGAGGAATTTTTTTTTTGCTCATTCGCATCCAAATACTTTGCCTTTAAAATATTTGTCTATTTAGATTCTTTTCTAGTGTGTAGAGCCCAAACTAGTTTGTCTCCTTGTGCTAATCTGGTAGATGAGGCTCTTCATACTTGCACCATCCCTTTTTTTGATTTCACAAACCTTCTCCCAGTTAATCAACATAAATTTGCAATGATAAGAGTTGCCCTACCAAAAAAAAATCCTTCATTTTCTTATTTGATTTTTGTTAGGCACCCAGCCCATGACAACAATAGGAAGGTGGGATGATAGGTATGATGACAAAGTTAATATCATTGATTTGAGTTTTGTTAGGCACCCAACCCATGAAAACCACCTGCAATTTCATGAGGGGATCTTGTCCTCCACCTTCTTCACCACATTATCCCATAATTTTCTTGATTGTACGCCCTTAGCAAGCAAGATTCCAAGATATTTATAGTTGATCTTTCCTCTCTTCAATTTGAAAATTCTTAGGATTTGGTCCTCTCTATGAGTGTGGGTGTTGAAGAAAAAGACCTTAGTTTTTTCTAAGCTTACCTCTTGGCCTGAGGCAAGGGAACACTTCGCCAAAAATTCCTTGAAGTGCCTTGTCTCCTACTCCTGAGCATAGCCAAATAGCATAGTATCATCGACAAAATGTTGATGAGTGACAACTGACATTCTGCTAGTGATGTACATTCTAATATACTAACCCTAATTTGTTGCAATTTGTGATCAGTAGGAAAATTCTAGGGAAAATTAGGAGACAAAGATTACAAATGTTGCAGAGAGCATAATTTCAATTGGCCACAAAAGAAAGGACAATATACATAAGAAGCCCTTTCTATAAATGAGGTTGATATCAATTGTATCCCAAGGTCCCTCAAAGTCAAAAATATTATACAAAGGCAAAAAAAGAGGATGGTAACATATGCAATGAGATCTATTGTAATTTTTTTGGAAATGTTTTAGGCCAAACAAGGAGTCAATGCAGTTCTAATGAACTAATGGGCTGCAAGCAAAATATTGTTCTAATCAACTGAAATCAATTTGGGAAAACACAACAGTAAATAGAAGCAATCACACACAATAAATAGGCACAACGAATAGGCATAGGCTATGGAGTAGAATCAACCCGCCTTCAAAAGGTTCACTCGATTCTAACTAAAAATGATGTGCATGATAAATATTCATTTGTGATTCATTCCCATATGAGTAAAAATTATTTCCCATGATTTGACTAGGAAATTAGGTACAATATCCTCACAAGAAACTCTAGCTCATAACTTTAAGTTATGACCAAGTTCCAAAATAAAAATACCCTAGGAAGTAAACATTAATTTTTCATTCAAAAAATTCTCCATGTGATTATTACTTTTCAGTTTTCACAAATTTTAATGCATTGCATATACACAATGGGATCAAAGCATTCATCCATATGTCAGATTTCTATCTTCCATGAGGTTTCCCAAACAAGGAATTTGTCATATTTTGCATATATCTGATTCATAAATCTACATCACACCTTCATTCTCAATATGGAGTCGCCTTTTCACTAAATTCTTATCAATACTTCATATATATTAAAGAGTGATATCATTTTCAAAGTATCTACAGTGAATAGTTGAATATCACCTCCATTGATGCATACAAGCCATTTCCATAAAGCTCATCTAAGATTCATCAGATGGAGAATGAGCTCATCAAAGAACCAACCTTGCATCCATAAATTGCAAGGGATAAGTTTTGCTCTAGGCTAACTAAAAGTATGATCTCATCCATTCTGAAAAGGAAGATCATATTTTCCCTATAGAATAAACAACTTGGTTAACTTTGTAACTCATCCAAAATTTGATTATCGACCCCTCTACAAAAACTAACATCCACATAATAAAGACTTGCAAAATCATTCCTCTTTATTTAGAGAATGGAAGGGTTTTTCATGAGCTTTAAGACATTGTTGGTATCAAAGATGCATATCTCATGATTTGAAAATCACAATAGCATGCCTTTTACATATGAAATCCATGTCATATCTTGCCAACTTCACATCACATCCTTAAGTTTGTAGAAAATGCATGTTGCAAGCTACCCCATGATTAACATTGCAATCAAGTTAATTAGCTCAATGGAGATCAACTGGGATATAGGCACAATTGATCAATAATTACCCTTTGTAAATTTTTCAGTTGGTTACTACAATTAGGTAGCATTGGCCTATCATGGTCACCATTCCCACTTTCCTCTCCCTAATATCCATTTTTTTGTTTTTAATAGCCTATAGATAATTTTGAGCACTTTTAGCTATTCTTTTTTTTGCTCACTTATTCTAGTCCTCAAGTTGTATTTTATTTATGCATATTGCACCCATTGCATTGAAATTAAAGAGAATTTTCCTAATCTTGCTTCTATTTATAATGTCTTATAGCAAAAGAAACAACTTACTAGTTAGTAATTATGAGTAGAAATAAAAACATTTAATTTTATTTCATTTTTATTTGAAAATTTCTTTTTATGGTGTGAAGGACAAATAGATTTTCTTATCTCAAGAGACTTTCTCATTTGTGTCATTTCTAAAGCTAGTTTTACATCTTATAGTTAGGAATTTTCAGGTAAATTTCTCCAACAAAATAATGCATTTCTCACTTCACAATGTGATTGTTAGCCTAATATAATCTCAATATACAATATTCTAATAGTACTTAAAAGACAAACATTTCTCTAGAAGCATTATACCCAGATGAATCTGGCTAATATGCTTGCATGCCTAATGTTGGTTGGCTCTTATTAGCTTCTAGTCCAATAGAAGTTATCCTTGACTTGTCAAAGATAAAACTATATTAACTTAGCAAAACATAAGATTACACTTGCAATAACATATTTCTAAAAATCGAAATATGAAAACATGTGTAATGAGAACTATATAAAATAATGACACAACATAAAGTTGTGTATCATACATCCTAACAAGCTGCTTCAAAAACACATAAAAGCTAACTTCATAGAAGGTGAGATATGTGAAAATTGAAATAATCCTCTACTATAGGCAATGACACATTAAGAAGATTTGGATTATTGCATCATGTGGACAACTACATCATTCAAACCTCCTCGATTCCAAATACAATCATAACAAATGTTGTCTACAACACTCACTCAATTGATAGGATTCACATTACATGACCCAAAGATTGTACAAAATTGACAAATATTCAAAATAATGTAAATTTCCAATTCCCTTTTTATTGGTTTTACTATCTTATGCATTACATGGCAAAGACAAATTGAAACACAAAAATAAGGGCCTCTACAACAATATTCACCAAATTAAGTGGAACAACACAAAGGGTTATGATTTTATCTTTGCAATGCATTGAAGGTTTTAAATGCATGTATGCATTTTTATCAATTTAGTGCTCTCTCCAATTGTCATAGAATATATTTATTGCCCAAAATTTGTTTAAATACATTTCAATGCATTTAAAGATGAATACAAGTGACCAAACATAACTGAGAAATACAATTACTGTGAAATCTATTTGTTAGGAAAAAGAAACACCCTTAAAAGTTATTGGAGACTGTCTACTTTACATTTTTGATATGCATGTGGATGCAATAGGTGTTTCCAAATCTTGAACAATAAACTTAAAAACTTTTTAAATGAGATACCATTAAAAAAATTGAAAACAAATAAAAAATTAAAATGCAAGAAATAAACAAATTCCAACACAAAAAAAATTAATTTCACACCTTTGTAAAAATAAGTAGACTCCTTATTCTTGAATACCAAGCTACTGGATTTAAAAATTATAGTTGAACGCATCAACTAGCCCCATTTTCTACACTTTTTTGTTAAATGCTTTGATTTCCGTCAAAAACACAAAGATTTCAAATAATTGCCTATTTATAGAAAAAGATTAATCTCCAAGGATTAGGTAATTAAGTGGCATTCCATTGCCATTAACTCCCTTGGAATACATTGTTTTTCAAAATTTTGTTGCAAAAATTTCACAAACCAAAACAAACCAGATTTATTCAACATACAATAAATCATTATATCACTAGCTTATCTATCTTATTATGTAATCTATATAGAAAATTCCTAGATATATCAATTTGTAGGAATCCATTTAATTATTTTATTGTTGTGTGTTTGCAGTAATAAATTTATTTTGTATCATTTTATATAATTGAATTATATTGTAGGAATAAGTTCATTATGTCACATTATCTATTTATTATGAATTTTAGCCCACATTCACACCGATGAATTGTCACAATATTGGAGTTTTCATGATAGTTTTTGGATCTTTCATATATACACAGTTTTGAGGATTTAAAGTTTGCATTATAAACCATTCTACAATGGAAATAAAGATGTGGACTAACTCTTTGAACTATTTGAACTATTTTTGTTATCCTTGAACACACTCTAGTCATAGAAAAAGAGATAAACTAGACAAAGATGAATAAACTAACAAATCTGTGAGCTCATGATTATGTAAAGAGCCTATGAATAAAAAATATTTTTTAGAGATAACAAATATTTTTGTAAAACCATGTGAGAAGATTTGTATAGTAGTATAGTTTTATCTAAAAAGGAAAAAGATATAATTTATTAAGGTTTATTAATATGTAGTTATTATATTAATATTATTATATATTTTGGTTTAGTCTTATTTGAATATTATATTATAAAATATTCATAGTTATAGTAATTTTTTTTTATCTATATATGAATAGTTATAGTACATGAATATATATTTTTTTTCTATTATTATTATTTTTTATTTCTATCATACTTGAACCAATAAGTTGTCCATCTCTGCAAGATGTTAACCATTGTGATTTGCATAGACCATAGATCAAGTTCAAAATGTCATTTCATTATTATTTTAGGTTTCAACAACTCCTTTTGAGAAAATTTTAAGGAATTATACAATTATGTTGAGATCTTGATGCACATATAAAATGAGTTTCAACTATAACAATTAGCAATACCCCTAATTACTTTAGAATGCATCTTATTATTGTTTTCACTTGGGTGGTTGGAATCTGTATCCTAATAGCCCTATAGTTTCCATGATTGCTGCATTAGACATATGGTTAGTGGCCATTTATCTTTCTACATATATGCTATTGACATCTTTCTCAGTTTGGTGAATAAACTCTGCATACATGCTACTTACATCTTACTCAGTTTAGAGAATAACCTGATAGATTTTAAGCTTTGGTACAACTAAAACTATATGAAGAAAAGTTTCATGTTTAATGGTCGCTTAAATTTCATTAGGTACATTTAGAGTTGGGATATTATCTCAGGGTAATATACAACATGTATTTGTTGCACAATGTCTTGTGTACAGTTTAATACTATAGTTTTTTATTGCATTCTATACTTTGTAATTTGCATTTTTCAATATTAAAAGAAGAAAAATTAGCAGTACCCCTCCTATTCATATCAAGCGTACATTATTTTAGGCTGCAATAGAAAGTATTGGCAACTCAACATCTAGTCTACCAACAAATATTAGAATACCTCGAAGTGATTAAAATTCATATTAATGAATTAAAGTTTATTAAATATCTTTAGCTTTATGGAATGATGAATTGAAAGAGGATTTAAATTATATTAATGAATGAGATTTTATTAAATGTTTTTAACTTTATGAAATGATGAATTAAAAGGGGATTTCAATTGAATTTCTATGAAATTTTGGTGAGCTCAATTGAGGCTCTAATCTGACTGAACTTTAACAAAATAGAGTGTATTGAAACCCACATATATAATTACATAACTTTGTGATGTCTGAGTATTTACATAACTTTGTGAAGTCTAATAATTCTTCACAGCAATGAAGAATAAAAGTTAAATAAAATGATATTTGATCTAAAAATATATATTTTATATTCAAGGTTGCTTCGCATTGGGTAATTGCACATGTAAGGAAAAGTGACTTCAGTTTTGTTCTCTAACTTCAGTGTAAAACCACTTCAACTTCATTTTTCTAACTATTAGTCTAATAAAACATTAATTAGAATTTAGTTTACAGGTGGTTTACAATGAGCCCTATAAAATCAATTAATTAAATTTTGTTCAATATCTTAACTTTTTACCATAAAAAAGGTCAAAATATCTCTCAATCTAAAAGATGTCTCAAAGAGGGGCGACCTTTTGGTGAAATGGTGGGGATTATTTCCTGTAGAGCCAACAACCAAGGTTCAAACCTTACAAGGTCTCTCTCTACTGCGTCAACAATGGAGTTTGTTGTATACCCTCATATTAAGGGGAGGCTCCTTGGTGAATTGGCGGGGCTTCTTGCCTATAGTGCCAACAACCAAGGCCCAAACCTTAATATTAAATTTTATCGATAAGGGCATGGTTTGGTGGTCAAGTCTCTTGGTTGTATGACAGCCATTAGGTTTCAAACCCTCATTGGGCCAAAGTTCTTGTAGGCCTTGTGCCTTCATTGTGCCATTGCACTCGCGGGTTTGGTTATTTCTTGTGGTTTCTTATACCTGGTTCATAGCTCCGGTCAAAATCAAAAGCGTTTACCCCTAATAATATGGGTGCATTGCACCTTTAAACAAAAGATGTCTTAAAGAAATCCTCCAAAAAAGTAGATTACCGACTTTAAAAAATACAAATATATATGCAAAGAAATGGCCCTAGATGTTTCCAATAGATATCAAGCATTACAACCTACAACACCTAATTGCCTTAATTTTAATGTGATAGCCTTATTAGAGCAATATTTGTACCTCGTAACTTTCGTAAAAAAGGGCTGAAGAAAAAATTTATGCATTTATCTAGTAATGTACAAATACTATCTTTTATTTGGTACACAATTTGTGCATTTATCTGGTAATGTACAAATACTCTATCTTCTAAAAGATAGAAAACATAGACACTCTTAATATTTATGCACCCAAAATGAGGACAATTCCTTTGTTGGGAATTTTAATAAGTTTAACTATGAAAGAATAGAATGAATAGACAAAGGTATAGATTATACTCTATTTTATTAAACCATTACACTTTAAAGTGTTGAAAGGAAACTCTCATCTCTATTTGAAATTTATGGGCAATATTTTATTACCTCTAGATCAATGGAAGATGGAGACCTTTTGATTCAATTAAGTTTTTTGGTATCCAATCATAGGAAAATAATAGTTTAGGACTGCGGAAATTCAAGGCCGTGACCTCAATAGATCAACCAATTTAGTCCTCTTTTGGTTGTCCTAGTGAATTTACGACTTGATATGTAGCTACATAGTATCATAGATTGCCAATTACCTTTGGCACATCAAATACTTTAACAAGATCTAAACATTTTCTAGTGTCCCATGTTTCCAAAATTGGAAGTTGCTCAAAATGTTTTTGAAGTAGATCCCCATACTTAATTAGTGTGTGGCTCTTCTCCTGAAATCACAACATTTATTGCAAAAAAAATTAGTAGAAACCAGTTTCCCTAAAGATGAGTGAGAGATCTCACAGAGTTAGGCATGTGAAGCCATAGGTCATGGTTGAAGGCAACTCGAGCTACTTTGACAACCAAATCAAAATCTTCTTTGGTGGCTTTTGAAACTTGTTATTACTTCCTCTGTTCTTGGATCAAACGTTTCAAATGTTTTCCCTGCACAGTCATCCATAGATAGTTTATTTATTTTATGTACACATTGATCTATTTTTTATTTTTTATAGGTTAAAACTGATCCAAGTTTACAACACATGCAAGGAAAGCGAAAAAAAATTACAGTTCAAGAGGTAATTTTTCAGAAATTGCTAAGCCCATAACAAGAAAGTGTTAGCCATTAAAAGTTTATTTTTGGATGTTCAAATGGTTTCATGTAATTTTTTAAGTAATATAATACTTAATAAAGAATTTGAGAATCTTTATAGTATTTAGTTATTCAAAAGGTTGTTTTTAGAATCAACAATATATGTTTTTGAATAGGTATTGAGCTCACATTCAATGATTCATCATTAAAAAGAGGGGAATGAAGAATTGAATTGCAGACAGTTTTAAAAAAAGGAAGGGGTGCGGCTTTTCACTCTACTCTTTCTGATGGTTAATCAATCAATATTATTGAAAACATCAATTTAAAAACATGTACAATTAATTTGACAAACATTTTTTTGAATACTACATAAAAAACTAACTAACCAATATTTATGAAGTGTCATTCTTTAAAATGAAAACCAAATGAAAAATATTAAACAATTTGTTTTACTGCCATATATGCTCTAATGGTTCAGATTGAGCATCTTCTATATCAACCATGGTCCATTACATAATTTGAAATTATGTGGACTTCAAATAACTATGTGATAAATAAAGAATCATTCCAAGTTACTTCATGCCACATCTTCATATTTTCAATATGAAAGCATAGAAAGAGCTCATCAATCTCAGTTCTCTCATATCTTAGCACTTGTTCAACAAGAAAATTTATCAAAAATTGATTACTATGAAAAGAAAAAAAATCCAAATAATGTTAAAAACCAATATCTACTAATTACTATTAATTACTTCAAAGTATGCAACCTAATGAAATGACAACATCAGACAAATATACATATAAATATTACCTGAAACTGAATCCATAAACTCTCCATTAATGAAGAGATTTTTATATTTTACTCTGATTGGAGGTTTTATGAGTTGGCCATCCACCATCGCTAACTTCCAAGGCCCTGCTTCTGCTACATTAGATTTAGCAAACGCCATGAAGCCAATTTCTTTATCTTCTTCTCCTGTAGTATGTTTGTCCTATTTATCATGAACTTTTGCAACATTCATCAGGATCACAATAACATTCATAAATGAGTAGAGCATTTAATCCTTACCAAGGGGAATTGTCCAAGGGCCTTTTGATCTAAAATTGAAACCTCTTTGGAGTCATTCTGAGTGAAAGGAAAGTATTTAAAGTCATTTTGGTGATGTATTTTAAAGTAATAATCTATGATGAAATAATGCATTAAATGGTGAATTAGAAGATCAAAACTTTGGTATCAACATTTCTTTTTAATAATTGTTGCTTTTCATGTGATCAAAGAAATTATAGAGGTTGCAATATTTTGTGAGGCCACAAAATTCCTCTTACATATAAATCTTACACATTGTAATGATCCATCTGTTAATATATTTTACCATTGATCAATTTTAAGAGCTATGCATACAAAAACCACATGCAATTTCCATTTGATAGAGGATAGTAAATAACAGAGCAGTCCATGTAAAAATAGAGCTTTAGTTGTAGATGAGACCATATAGGCGAAGTGGAGGCACTCATTTAGGTAACGAGTGAAAATACGGAGTGAAATTGTATTATATAGCCCAAGGTTTTTGAAGTTCCATATGCCCTTGCAATTCCTTTTTTCTATCTCAATTGACAGTGGCAGCAACTCATCAAGGATTTTCATGCTATTTGGTATATTCACAACTTTGTTATACCAGGTGATCTTTGTGATGAAATTGCAGGGATTATTCAGGTCTCATGAGATAGGCATTCAAACTTGGAGAGTACAAAAATACTCATAATTCTGCAAGAGATCTTCTACTTGAATCCAGAAACAAGGATTGACTTATGAGCAATATTGGATATATCTTCTGACTCAACTCAAATGGCAAAAGATGAATACAATAACAAAATTTGATTAGATATGCAAAAAATAGTCAAATGAACAATACAATAAAAACATAACAGACCATGAATATTGCTAATAGACATTCTGGTATACTATTATACGCCATAAATCTTAACACAAAAATATTCAACAGTTGTAGTTTTTACAAATATTCTAACATTCTTGAACAGAAAACAATAAAATATCACATGTTGTAGTTGTGAAAAGAAAGACTAAAAAATAATGAACAGAATTTGAATTAGGCCTTTGCCCAAACACTTTGGTGAAAAAGGCAATTGCATAACGTAGGAGGACAAAATCAATCTAAATCAAGTAAAAAATCTTACCATTGTATTCCTTTTGGAATAGAAAGAACCAATGAAGTTGGGTTTGTATTCCTCCTTGAATCCAATACCGCTTCCCTCAGGGTGGGCTTCATCATATTAAAAAATGCATCCAGTTGCAAAATTCACAAGCAAAAGATCATGCTCCCTGCAAATATTGACCTAATTCAACATTGGTTCGGATAGTCTCTGGTTTATGAGACTCACACCAGTCAACATTAGGCCTACCTGTGACACCTACAACATTTAGTACATGAGTAGGCTTAACATTCTCTATGTCCATATGGATTTGAGACTGATTCTACAAGTTGCCACTTCCATACTTGAATGCTATGCCATGTTTCTCACATACCTTTCCTAGAAGCCCACCGTCCATAGATCAAAAATTTAAAATGCGGGCTTCTTAATTAGGCCATTTGAGGTATTGACTAGACAATTTTCCTAAACACCATTCTTGAAAACCATTTCTACCCCATCATGCCCTTCTGTATATTTCTCAAACCCTACCACTGTAGGAATTCTTGTATGAGGCCAAAGAGCCCTAGAAACATCACCCTACCAATCTGGGTGGCTAATTTACCACTCCATTATTTTCTGCAATCCTTCTTACCATTTGGTTCTCTCACACCACCCCAGATCCTTCAGCTTTTTATCATCCAAATACTACCTCTAGTCATTGAAATGCCTATTGTCTACAAAATTAATTACCCTTTATGGATCCAATGAAAAAGTGCATGGATATCCTTAGCCACATCTATAGCCCTCCTTTCCTTCTTAGTACCAAGCATTACTCTCTTGCATCTCAAAAAAAATCAATCTAGAAAAACTGAAGCCTAAAACACATGTTATCATCAACATTCAAATCCTCTTTTGCATGATCTGCACTCCTATATTCCTGTCTAGAAAATAGATGCATGAAGTTTAAAGGTACTTACCGCAACACCTTCTACAAGTTTAACGTCCTAGGTACACGAAATTCCAAGGGAACAGTTTTCATTGGAAATGCCTATCTGTGTAATAAAAGGAAGGTGCACATGCGTATGGAATATGTAAATTTCAGAGATGGGTTCAAATTGTAGAAAAAATCCAAGCACTGATGGTTGTAAGTGACTCAAAACCTTTAACATCGTATAATAGCTTTCATCAATAGCTTTTGTTTTGAATTATAGATTATAGCTTAAGGTGCTAATCATCATACCTATAACAATTTTTCATTCCATTTCTCTCTTTTAACATTAGTTGCAACTAATAAACAAATATATGTTGCAGAAATTTTCTGGAGTTAATGTCAGTTAAGCTGGCCTCATTCATGGTTTTCTGAACACAAAAAATTTCCAATGCTAGAAATTTTGAAGAAAAATAAAATTTTCGTAGAGTAGAATTCTCATATTTATGTATTTCTTTAATGAAGCATTCTAAAAATAAAGAAATTAATTTCTTTAACAAAATTGTGTAGAAAGTTTTAATTACAAGCTCAAATTACAATTGCACCAAAAAATTCATATTTAAGGTTGCTCCCAATGCCAACTGCTTAAGAGTTTAGCTTAGCAAACCATTTGTTTTGACACAAACTTATACTAGCTGGAAACTGCTCTTAGTTGAGACTTGACAAGGCAGTAGGACCTGAACTGCATAAAAATATTTTATGTTTGTTTCACTAGAAATTGTTGATAGGATCAGATTCATTACATCGGTAAAACAAATTAACCTGCAATGTAAATATTTCATCTCCTTCAGTAAATATGCTCTAATCTAAGTGGAGCACTATCCTTCAATTCTGAAAAGTATTTATTGAACTATTGAGTAAGGTGAGACATTGTTCCATTTGATAAATGAAACAAATTATTAAATAAAAAATCTTAATCTGGAAAAATATTTAAATATAAGTGAAAAAGTCAAGCTACATACAAATATGCTTGTGCCCAATTATAGAGTATACACCAAACTGGCATAGGCAATTTAACTGATAAGTCCATCGAACCCTATGTTGTTGAATGGTTGTAAACACTACCATGTTAAAAACCCATTGAATAAAAAAAAGCGAGCATCACAGATACAAGGGCTCACATGAATTGGAAGGCAACAGGCTCAAAACCACAAATATTATGGAAACCTTGCTTCAAATTTGAGACCATACACTAGGTCAACAATAAATTTTTGTCATCAAAATTAGAGGGATTTGTTGGAGTACGTGAGACACTGAGAGGGGGGGGAGGGGAGGCGGGAGGTGTTAATCAATGTCTTGAAAAATTAATTCAATTTGCTGACATTTAAAAACCCTTTTTAAAACCTTTGAGAATAATATGAATTATGTTTCAAGAGAAAACATGTGTACCAATCTGAATTGTTGATTCTTAATTACATAAATGTAAGTGTAGAAATGTATAACTATGAAATAGTAAGATAAAAAATGAAACCAATAAAGACCCATAACACAATGAATTTTCTGAGTGGAAAACCCTCTTGGGGTAGAAAAACCACTCATAAAATCACCTCATTGGCTTAATGAAGTTACAGAGTCCCTCATTGGAAAATATGGCCTCACTGACCAAAGAACCTCACTGGTTACAAAAATTCCTCACTGGCAAAAATAGCCTCACTAACCAAAGAACCTCACTAGTTACAAGAATGCCTCACTAGTAATAAAACAATGCCTCACTAGCAATGATCATTCTGTCTCATTGACTTGACCATTTTAACTTTACTATACATTTCCAAATAAATATTAATTCAATTACAAAGGATCACTTTCTTTCTCTACAAATCATATTTTACCTTCAATCTAATACATTTAATATCTTAAAGATTCATTTTTCTAGAATCTTTAAAATACAAAATATATTAGTGATACAATTTGTTTTGCATCATGTTTGCAAAACTTCAATTACAGAAAAGATAGATTAAAATTTCAGTATCATAACCCTTCTATAAAACCTCCACACACTGTATAGCTTCAACATAGGATATATAATGTTCTTCATCCTTAAACTGAAAAATAAGCTACCATCTTCATAACTAATTTGTATTTCCTTAACAAATAACATAATGGTAATCATATTGTAGCTTTTTTCACCATATCCGAACTAGGGTTAATGATATAATGCTCTATTGTATGTAGACCTAAATAGATAATTAAAACACTTTAACTTAATCACAAAAGGTTTACTCATAACTAACCATGAATGACCCAGACTTGGGTTACATTTACACAAACCCACAATGCTTTAACAAAATGTTAACCAAATGCATGAAAACTGAATGTGTGTTAACCACACTGAAAACTTCATACCCGTATCAAGATTAAGACAATAATTTTGTGCAATATGCATGCTTGGACATACAAACAAAACTATAACAAACCCATGATGAAACCCTTAATAGAAAGGAAACGCAAATTTAACATCGCTAACAGAGATTCCAACTGATGAATCAAAACTAAAAAACCTTCTTTGCAAAGATAAAACATGTATTAAGGGAACAAATACACCTGTCAATGTATTTTCCTTCCATCGGAGAACAACCTTCCTCTTGCTTCCATATTATTCTCTGTAGACTGTCAAACCATGTTCTGGTAATCATTTCAAAGTAACCTGCTCTTCTTTGAAAAAAATCAAACTCTAACTATGCATGTCGTTCCCTAGGTCGAGGGCTCTTTCAAAATGAAATAATAAAAATGATCCTCAGTTATATTTTTCTTTTCCATTTTTATGTCATATGCTTCATGCCACTTTTTAGTGCCCGTGATAAGGTTTATTAACCTTATATTAGTAATGTCTTCCAAAGACTATGCCTTAGGATATGTCAATGTCCTAGGTCTTAAACATTATTTGATTGAGTTCATATCACAACCCTCATCATCTTATCACATATGTAACCAAGATCTTATCATTCTTTGCACATATAAAATGGAGGATATATAAGTGAAAAATATTATAATGAAGCCTCTTTAAGTCTTGTAATTGCATTTACATTTAAACACAATCTTTGTCATCTTAGAAAATATCCAATCAAACCTTTTCAAAACTTGCAACTGAATATGCATATTCTCTTAATTTTTCGCCACCTTAGGAAATCTAAATTAGAAAATCGAAATGATATACCACACAATATGCGAAGAGAGTAATGCTGCAATATATGTCATTGAACCAAGCATGAAAAGATATCACTATGAAACTATGCATGAGTACATACATGTCTAAGATACGTGTTTAATGATCAAATGTATATTGTGCCAACCATGAAAATTAGCCAATCTGATGATGCTAAACAAATAAACAAATGTCATCATGTATGCCATGTGTGCCATACCAAATGTGTCGTATACCTGTGATCATGTCAATCACCAACAACCATATACCTGTGATACCAAAATACCAATTTGATGGTCCTTGTGTGGCTTTTCATCAAGGGAAACAATTGAGGGTGCAACATGATTTAGTATCAGTTGAATTAGAGGCACCAAACTCAAAACCGCAAATATTTTGAAAACCCAAGAACTGAAACTGTTAGGAAACCCTACTTCAAATTGCAAACCATACACCAGGTCAGCAACAAATGTATGTCATCAAAAGTAGAGGGATTTGGTATTATATGAATTGGAGGCAACAAACTCAAAACCACAAATATTTTAAAAACCCAATTCATATTTGAAACTTTAGTTGCAAGCCAATAACTACCAAAAAAACCATTAAAATACTTGCCCATCAAACTCAGTTTTGCCACATATTTGTATAATAGAATCCAATATCTTCATATATAATATTACAAATGAGTTTCTAATATAAAATTAATAGAAGCATTGGTAGAACAAGTTTAAAAAAAATATTGTTGCTTGGAAAATCATTCATAACATTTAAATTTGTACAAACTTGCATGATAGACAAAAAAAATTAGTGGAATCACAGACTACCATATGAACTCAAAAGTTGGCTGTAATGAGTGAAAATAAGAAATTATAGCAAGAAACATATATTCACATTACCTGAAATTGAATCAACAAACTCTCCATTGATGAAGAGATTTGTGTATTTCACTATGATTGGAGATTTCATTGGTTGACCATTAATGTTTATGACATAGCTATAGCTTAATACATAACCCAACAGAGAGAGTGATTCTCATAGAAGGATGTAAAACCAAATGATTGACACCCTTCTTGTGGGCCTTCATGGTCTTCAAGTGGAGCAACAAATCTGAATCCCAAATACAAATTGTGCCATCCAAGGATCCACTCAACAAATTCCTAGGATAAGAACTGTTGCTACAATTATTGTCATAGCATTCATCTCAAAAAAATAGAGGCTCATTATTGCAACACTGTGTTAGAGGAGAGAACCCACTTCAAGGTGGTGAGGCATGTCAAATATCTTTATGGTGTCATCTATCCCACTTGTTACCAACACAAAGCCTACCATGGCTGGGGTTTTGATTGGACCCGTGTGAGCAAGATAGGTGAAAATAGGGTTGACGGTATGACCCATGTTTTCTTCTTTTTGTTGTCCCTCATTTTTTTTTTTTGGTTTTTTCTCTTTCTTCCTCCCTTCATCTAGACTTCATCCCAGTATAAACCTTTCATATGATCTTGCTACTATATTCATACCAAGAACTCAAAATTTTGGACACAAAAAAAAACAACTTAGTTTTTATTAAAATAAAACTAGGATTTTGGAAAGATGAAGAATCAGGTGAAGTACAATCTAAATAGATAGGTTTGAATTTATAAATTACTCTATTACTATCTTGATGCCCTCTCTGTGAAAGATTCTAGCAATAAAATCTTCAAGGTTCATATATTAAAAAAAAATGAACACCCAATAAGACTATTTTTGCAACAGAGGTGGCCCTGAGACCTAAACTTTAGTTGTTGAAGCATATCTGGATATAAGAATTCATAGACTCTTCTAATGGTGTTAGCAAATGATATGTCGTATATTTTTCCCTAATTTAACATATTTGTACATATTACAACAATATCATATATATGTGAACAACAATAGATAAAACTGCATAATCAATGCCTTACATTTAATAGTTAATAACACAATTGTTTTAAAATGAAATAAAACATTAAAAAAATAACCCCCAACTTCAAAATAATTACCGACTTTATTCTCTCAACAAGAGTTGGGAAATTCTTATATTGTTCTACATAGTTGTTGCTAGCAGTAGAATCATGTACATACTCATTAACACTGTAGACAAAAACCCATTTGCAAAATCAACATGCCACGACCATGAGATAGAAAAAAAGTATAGCATTCAAGAATTAGTTTCCCTTCATCTATTTTAGGGTTTTTCCATAACAAATTGACAATTAAGATAAAGAACATTTCAAAAAACATATAGAATATTAAATAAAAAAAATGATAATAATGGCATACTTAATCTCCAAATTACAAGGCTCAAAATTCTCTTTTGTGCTAATAAGAGTCGGGTCGACTATGAGAATATCCCCTATAACCAAACATTTGATGATAACAAACCTTTTTTCTCCTTTTATATTCTATTTCCCTTTCATTGTAACATTTTCCTTGACCACCAAGGCCACCATAGTCCACACACTGACCAACATCTATGCAGATGGCTTCTTGCCTTCCATGAAAAGGCTACTTAAAGTATTATCCACCATTTGGAGCAGACTTGTAATCACATATTTCTTCATTGTTATGAGAGTGATTTCTCCAAATGCAATATTTTTTATATTTTTGGTGATCTCAACCAACATACTACTAACTCTGGGGCTGCCCATTGTAAAATTTCACCTGTATTTGGGATTGTTGATTGTGTATTGTTTGTATTTTCTTGGGCCATGACGATCTATAATCTGGTCATTGTGGTGTCTATGATGGAAGATAATGTAGATTTCATGCACTCTTACTGACCATTCATGTCGTACATTTAAAATTTGTCCTAAATGTTGTACATTTAGTATTTGAAATCAATTAATTCATCTTGACTTACATGTTATATATTTAAAAGTCCTATAGTTATGTGAAATCCATGTTAAATACAATTTCACCATAATTTGTGGTACCAAATAACTAGTAAATATTAAAATCAATGAAAGGAAACTTTTGGAAAAGGTGATTATTTTAACCATATACACAAATGTACTTAGTACTATTCAGTTTAGTAAATCAGACAAAAGGGCATGGTGACTATATGTTCAAGGAAACAAAATATGAATAGAAATATATTACAAAAGATGAAGTCTTGCTTAAGAAGAATGAGCCTTGTGTTTTAAGGCTTCTGCATTTTTCCAAATTAGTTTGAGATCAAAGTTTGTTGTAGTGTTCTTACTCATCACTGCCATATGACTCTCATTCACTGTCACTATCACTGCCACTGTTATACGACAACACACCTGTTGGTGTTTTATTTTTTCAGCTAGGCTTCATGATTCTCTAAGAGGTTGCCAACCTCTATATGCAAGAAATCACAAAGGTAGTGGCCAACTGACAAGATTCAGTCAAAGACTGATATTTCCTACACTTTAGGCTCTGTGAAACCAAGGAGGGTATTCCTATATGTGTTCACAAAAATATTTCATGCCTCAGGAACACTTCAATGTTCCTATCAGTGCTAATAGATACCTTCTACCAAGGTTTTGGCAAACCATCGAGTAAGAACAACTATCTAGAGCTAGGAAAACTGATATAATGTGAGATTTTCATCTCAAGAGAGATACAATTTGATTTTACGATGATCTGAATTTGAGCCCACATATTTAGGGTGAATGCTTTGAATTCTCAAAAGACCTTGAATGAATTAACCAGTGCCTCATTCAATTGGGTGGGAGTCACATGAGATATAACCCTGATATCCTTGAACTATCTTCATAATGCCTTACACCATAATATTCTCTAGTATTCAAAACAATACTCCTTAGCATATCCTAAGCGTATTACCACAAATATATAATTCCTTTTCAAGCGTTTGATTAAATCATTAAGTTAAAGTAAGTGAATGAATCAAACATTCAAATATACCATTGAAGATTAATGAAAAAACCATTGATAATCTCACTCATAATTTGTCATAACACACACAGGAGAGCAATTGTCTTAAAAAAAATTAGGTTTCTTTCGATATCAATAATTAAAAAAAAATAGCACGCTTATGTCATCTACATACCCAACCTATAATGACTTACTAGCTAAAACCTTCCAAATTTTGCATTATATGCCTTTCACTGTACACCATCCAAACACTAAGACTCAAAAAATTTGACCTCAACAATGAGCCTTGAAATCTCCTTTATAGACTAGGAGAGCAACAAGCATCAGGCTCAATTATTGATTTCAACCTAATTTCATTCTAACCAAATGAAATTTCGATAGCATTTCAAAATTCCCCATCAACAAAAATAATCATATCACGAATAGGGGAATCAAAATGGTTACAACCCTTCTAAGCAGTCGATCAGAACAAAAATTCCACCACATCAATCCTCACATCCATCCACAACTGACCTAAAAAAGCAAAAACAACATCAAAAAAATTTGCACAACCGCAACGACCACACTACCACTTTGCACCATGAACAACCACATGACTTCAATACAAGCAACTGCTCCTTGTCCTCGCTTCAGTATGAAGTGAGAGCATCACTTTACCTTTGTCAACACCAACACCTGACCCAAAAACAACACATGGTGTCACTGCAACAATAGGAGATGCTACGAGGACCTCCTCATTTGCACCCACCAGGTCAGTCAGGGCCACAAGGTCATCACAGTAGTCTAAATTAGTACCAGAACCTTGACTATGAGAGTCAATAGAGAGCTCAATAGGTGACTCATATCGCCTAGGCCTCATCTCAACCCCAGCCAACCTGTAATCCTCATTGAATTCCCTCGTTACTAGATAATCTGCCAGCTCAGCCCACGTGACCTATTTATTAAGGCATGGACTACTTCTGGCTTGAGTCACGATGGGCCCAACACCTTCAACAACTACCCCAGAATCACAAGGAACAATACTATATTTAATTGGCTTCTCCTCCTGCTGTGAAATCTTCACGCTCATTGTTGTGCTTCTGCGTAATGGGAAAATAGGAACCATCGACTTACCCATCCTATTCACAGGTTCAAAACTCAACAAGAACAACAATCACCTGCAAATGAACACAAACTCAAAAATGTAATGATGCTAATACGCAATTAGCAGACATTTATCGAGCAAGCCGATGCTGGAAACACTAATGCTCCAATTGCAATACGAGCAAGTGAGCGATTAGTGGCTGACATTGTCATCACTGAACATCTCCAAGCTCATGGAAAATTGTGTACAACCCATCATAATTACTAGGTGAATATCGCTTGCACGCAGGGAAATCAGGATGAGATCCATTGAAAAACTTGCACCATTAATGAGTGTAACTTGTAGAGCACAAATCGACATCACATGGGTGTATTCAAACTTTGAAATTAGACCGTTGATGAGATAAGTAACTGGCATGTCAAACGACTTAGATTGAGTCAAAGATCGTTGAAAACCCACGTCACCACTTGAAAAAATTTGATGGCCAATCACATACCTTGCAGTTAGAGACATGCGGATCAGCAGCGGGCCCCATCGAGCCACCTTGTACCACATAGCCATGAAATGTATCACCAACTTATACACCTTGCAACACTTTCAAAAATATTAATTTGATCGTGCAAGGTTGGCGAGGGACGGTCATGATTAATTCTCGTTATTAAAAAGATACCATTGATTTGATATCTTTTAAGTAGTGATGGCACATCGGGACTAGCCCCACCCCATAGTACACAACAGATGGAAGCATCTTGTAGACCTCGCACCAATGTAGTGACATCAGCAAAAACCCTGCGAGGTCCACGAGGAATGGTCTAGATTTGAGTTGTCTGATCCGACAGTTCACCAATCTGCATATGGAAAAAGGTTATTCATAAAAAGGGGACTGACTAGGCGGATGGGGAAAAAACCCTTGGGGGCACAAAATTTTAAGCCAAAGTCTAAACTTTAGAAAAATCCCACCCATTTTAGACAAAAGTAATATTAAAACCCGAATGTGGATAAAACTAACAGGCTAGGTAAAGGGGCTGGTAACAACATGACATAAAAGGCTCAGCTAGGTGACTTAAAAGATCGACAACCCACAATAACAAGTCAACATAGAATTATAACGTAAGGGTTTGCTTGATGAAAGAACAATTTGAAACAAGGATAACAAAACTATAAACCCAAGACATTAGACTGCTAACCATGAAGGATGAACAGACACGCCTAGAACTAGGCAAAATTTTGACAAATTTTAAAAGTCCCATTAGTGGCTCTGACTGGGGATGTATGCCCCTATGGGCATAACAAGGACCTAGATCTCTGGGGAGAAGACCCAACATTGAATCAAATAGTTGCCCTGAAACATGTTCCACTATGCTACAATTAGAACTTTCTTTACATCCAAATTGGTAGCCCCAAGCTCCCAAACAAGGAAAACTAGAATTTACCCCTATCAAAAACAAAATTCTTTGCTATTTGGAGTAAGCCAAGTTTGAAAATTTTTCCCTTAAGTGTCCACATGTTATGCAAGTAATCGACATCCCTCAAAGCATCATTTTTCTTTCCAATGTCACTGTCCATTCCATCGATCAACAATCTGCACCTAAACACTAATTGTAGTTCATGATCATCATGACATTTTCCTTCGACAAATTGCTCATTGTCATAAGTTGAAAGGTAAACACCTCATAATCCATTTGACATTTGACATTCAAATCAATGTGCAATTTGAAATGGAATCTCTCATAATCAACTTGTTGTGTGTCATGAATATCATACCCAAGAACTTCCAAAACAAAAAAGGCATATTCTAGGGAATCCTCCCCTTGGTGGTTGCAACATAAGCCTAGTTGCCAACCTCTCTATTCAGATGTCCTAGAACACTCCTTGATATCATAGAAATGGGAATCATAGGTCACATCTTCCTTCATGAAATTTGTGAATACATTCATCTTAGGCTCCTCACAATACATTGTCTCCTATATCCTATCATCAACTCCATATGAAACACCTCAAAAATAGGCTCTAGAAAATCAACATCAACAAGTGCAATAGGAAAAAAACCATGTGCATTGGCCTCTTCATGTTCAACACTACCTGTTGTATGTGCTAATTTATAAGTGAAAATTTCAGCACAAGCTGAAATTTTTTTACCAGCAATATCAATGACACTTTCATCATAAGTCATATAAAAGCTCACCTCAATGGGTGATAACAAGTCTATCTCAGCTTCATACAAACAATTTGGAACATCAATGGGACCAATACATTCATCAATGTGCTGGTCATTTTCAGTACTATTCTTTAGATCAAAGTATTGAACACACACCTCATTTTCTTCAAATTCCTCATCATTCACACAACTAACATGCTCCATTGAAAGCACACCTGGAGCACAATCCAAGTATTCATCACGAGTAAATTTTCCCCTCACTTGTAAACAAATAACATCAAGAGGCTTTGTACTTCCAAAAACCTCAGATAAGGAATGTGTTTCCACATCATCTTCGAAGAGGCAATCATCACTTCTAAATCCATAATCACTAGTTTGTAACAAAACCTCAGTAACATGTGCATTGTAATCATGACATGGAAAATGACTTTGTCTCACTTAGTTCTCCATCATCTTGCTCCTCAAGCTTTTGCAGAGTTGTCCAACATTCCTCAAAAGGACAAGTGTCATCCATATTTTGTGCATATAGACACTTGGCTGATTCTGCAATCTCTATCCATTTAGGAACTTGGGCAAGGTTACAAGGCCTCAATTATTCTAGAAAAGAATTCAATTTAAGTTCATAAATCTCACAAAATAGATCAATGCACACAAAGTCTTCAGGTCTGAACTCAGTTGGGATCTCTATCAAAGCATCCAAAAATCTCAAAAATAGTTTATATGGTGATTCTCCCTCTTGTCTCTTCATCTCATACAACTCTCGCATAAAAGAGTTTTGATCATCATTACTCAAATCTAGTTGGTATTCAACTTGGGATTCACCATGATCTTCATACTGTAATGATGGAGACATCATTGTTGACAAAGCATTTCTATCATAACAACCGTCTCTTTTAGCTAGCTCTTGAATTCTACTAGTATGAGATGTGCTAGGATAACCAACACTTGCAGCTAGATACTCTTTCATCATTGAGTATTTTATGTTATTCTCAATGTCCATAGTAATTTTATATGCCTGGTATAACTTTGTAGAATCCTTATCTCTTAATAGATAACTCATATTTTTGTCAAATGCACCAAGATACACAACTAGGCATTCAGCCTCATTTGGTCTTATTTCTTTAGGAATTTCTCTTACAACTTTTGAAAACCTGAGATTGAAAGATGGGACTAGCTCATCTTTCCTTATGTGGATTTCCATAAAATCCTTCCTTACCAAGCTTGGATTTACTCTTTCACCAAATTGCTCAATAAAATCCATCACCAACTGGTTCCATGAATCAATAGAAGATGCAGGCAAATAAGAAAACCAATCCTTGACATCATCCTTCAAAGTTTGCACAAAAAGCTTCATGACAATATCCTCATGATTGATTTCATAATCCCCCATCACATCCATGAAATTTTGTAGATGCTTAGAGGCTGATTGTGAACTTTGTCTTGTGAATTTGGGAAAATATTTGCTAACCTTCTTAGGAATCAAATTAGGGAAACCTTTAATACCACTGAAAATAAATGACATATACCTTTGAATAATAAAATCCCCTTGAGGGCATGGTGAAACTTGTTCCCTTTGCATACTTTTATTTTCCATCTCATAGGGAAACCTTCTTATACCCATATTTATTATCAACTTCATGCATGGCTATCAATTACATCATTATTTAATCCAACCATGATTCTAAAATTTTGACTGAATATTTATGCCTTAAGCTTTTTAGAGGCATAATTCAAAATAGAAAAATAATTCTCAAATCATATTACACATTACATTTTAGAAGTATGGTAAAACCAACCACCGTTCCCTTCTTAATGCTAATTCATCTAATTAGGAACCATTCATCATTTCTAGTTATGAACACTTCTCATAAAAAAAACACTGATCCGAGAATACCTAGAAATTAAGCAACACTTGTTAACCTTCTATCCCTGACTGCAAATTTTATAGATCCGAGACTTTTCCTTGCATGTCAACTAGTTCTTTAGATAGATTCACCACCTCTTTAACATAGGATTGAATTTCAAATGAATACAAAATTCTCTTCAAGAGACTAATCACGTTTTGGGTCTTCTTCCACAACAGAGTCACACTCAAATGCTTTGAGATTGTGTTGCTACCAATCCTTCCCAGATCCATAACCTTCAAACATCTGAACTTTAAAGTTTAGATTCACCAAAATATTGACTTTGGGATACTACCACCTACTTCGGTGGCTCCTTTTTCTTTCAATTTCTCAAAAGTTCTCCCCAATGAAATCACCATTCAACTAGTGACTCAAGTAGGAAAATAATGCAATAAATTTCAACCTTTGGTTACAAACATGATGATAATGACCCTATAACAACATGGTCTACAACGAAAACTTTTGAGTTTTGTCCCCAACGGAGTCGCCATTCTATTAGTGTTTTATTTTTCTAGCTAGGTTTCGTGATTCTCTAAGAGGTTGCCAACCTCTATATTCAAGAAATCACAAAGTTAGTGGCCAACTGACAAGATTCAGTCAAAGACTGAGATCCCCTACACTTTAGGCTCTGTGAAACCAAGGAGGGTATTCCTATATGTGTTCACAAAAATATGTCATGCCTCAAGAAAACTTCAATGCAGAAATACATTCATATTAGTGCTAATGGATACCTTCTACTAGGGTTTTGGAAAACCACCGAGTAAGAACAACTATCTAGAGCTAGGAAAACTGATATAATGTGAGATTTTCATCTCAAGAGAGATATAATTTGATTTTAAGATGTTCTCACTTTGATCCCACATATTTAGGGTGATTGCTTTGAATTATCAAAAGAACTTGAATGAATTAAATAGTGCCTCATTCAATTGGGCAGAAATCACATGAGATATAACCCTGATATCCTTGAACTATCTTCATAGTGCCTTACACCATAAGATTCTCCAGTATTCAAAACAATACTCAGCATATCCTAAGAGTATTACCACAAATGTGTAATTCTTTTTCAAGCATTTGATTAAATCATTAAGTTAAAGCAAGAGAATGAATCACACATTCAAATATACCATTGAAGATGACTGAAAAAACCATTGATAATTTCACTCATAATCTATCATAACACACACAAGAGAGCAATTGCCTTAAAAAAAATTAGATTTCTTTCGATATCAGTAATTACAAAAAAACATAGCACACTTATCTCAGGTACATACCCAACCTAGAATAACTTACTAGCTAAAACCTTCTAGATTCTACATTATATGCCTTTTACTATACACCATCCAAACATTAGGACTCAAAAAATCTGACCTCAACAATGAGCCTTGAAATCTACTTTATAGACCATGAGAGAAACAAGCATTGGGCTCAATTATTGATTTCAACCTAATTTCATTCTAACCAAATGAAATCTCAATAGAATTTCAAAATTCCCCATCAATAGAAACAATCATATCACGAACATGGGAATCAAAATGGTTACAACCCTTGTAACTAGTCAATCAGAACAAAAATGCCACCACATCAATCCTCACATCCGTCCACAACCAACCTGAAAAGTAGCAACAACATAAAAAAAAACTGCACAACCCCAATGACCACACCATCACTTCGCATCACAAACAACCACATGAACCTGACACAGGAGACTGCTCCTTGTCCTCACTTTAGTACAAAGTAAGAGCATCACTTTAACTTTGTTAGCACCAACACCTGACCTAAAAATAACACACGGTACCACTGCAACAATAGGAGATGCTGCGAAGACCTCCTCATTCACACCCACCAGGTCATTTAGGGCCATGAGATAATCATGGTAGTCTGAATCAATATCAGAACCTTCACCATCAGAGCCAACAAAGTGCTCAATAGGTGACTCATATTGCCCAAACCTCATCTTGACCCCATCCAACCTGTAATCCTCATCGAATTCACTCATCATTGGATAATCCACCACCTCAGACCGTGTGACCTATTTCTTGAGGTGGGGACTACTTCTGGCTTGAGTCGAGATGGGCCCAACACCTTCAACAACTACCCCAGAAGCACAAGGAACAATAATTTGTTCAATTGGCTTCTCCTCCTGTTGTGAACTCTTTGCGCTCGTCCTTGCACTTATTCATAATGGGGAAACAAGAAACATTGACTTACCCATCCTATTCATAGGTTCAAAACTCAACAAGGACAACAATCACTTGCAAACAAACACAAACTCAAAAATGAAATGATGCTAATAAGCAATTAGCATACATTTATCAAGCAAGTTAGTACAGGAAACATTAATACTCCAATTGCAGTACAAGCAAGTGAGTTATTAGTGGCTAATGTTGGCATCACTGGACATCTCCAAGCTCATGGAAAATTGTGTACAACCCATCGTGATTATTAGGTGAGTTTCACTCACACACATGGAAATTAGGATGAGATCCATCGAAAAACTTGTGCCATTAATGAGTGTAACTTGCAGAGCACAAATCAACATCACATGGGTGTATTAAAACTTTAAAATCAGTCTGTCAATGAGATAAGGAACTGGCATGTCGAATGACTTAGATCAAGTCAAAGATCATTGAAAACCCACGTCACCACTTGAAAAAAATTGGTGGCCAATCACATACCTCACAATTAGAGACATGTGGATCAACAACGAGCCCCATCCATCCACCTCGTACCACGTAGCCATGCAACATGTCACTAGCTCACACACCTCACAACACTTTCAAAAATATTAATTCGATCGTGTGAGGTTGGCGAGGGACAGTCATGATTAATTCTCCTCATTAAAAAGCTATCGTTGATTTGATATCTTTTAAGTAGCGCAACACATCAGAACCAGCCCCACCCCACCATACATGATAGATGGGAGCATCTCGCAGACCTTACACCACTTTAGTGACATCAACAAAAATCTTGTGAGGTCCGCGAGGAACAGTCTAGATTTGAGCTCTCCAATCCGACAGTCTTCCAATCTGCACATGGAAAAAGGTTATTCATAAAAATGGGACTGACTAGGTGGACGGGGAAAAAACCCTTGGGGGCACAAATTTTTAGGCCGAAGTCTAAAATTTAGAAAAAAACCCTCCCATTTTAGATAAAATTAATATTAAAACCCGAATGTGGATAAAACCAATAGGCTAGGTAAAGGGGTTGGTAATAGCATGACATAAAAGGCTCAGTTAGGTGACTTAAAAGACTGGCAACCCACAATAACAAGTCAACATAGAATTATAACGTGAGGGTTTTCTTGATGAAATAGGTCAATTTGAAACAAGGGTAACAAAACCCTAAACTCTAGACATTAGACCCCCAACCATGAAGGATGAACAGACACGCCTAGAACTAGGCAAAATTTTGACAAATTTTATAAGTCCCATCAATACCTTCAGTTTTTTATTCTCCTTCGAGTATAGAATCACCCTTGATACCTTTTCGTAGCACATTCTTGATGGTTTCAATTCCTTTTCTAGTGATAAAATTCCAAGAAATAAAAAGGCGACTGAAATTAGGCTTGTTTGCAACAGCTTCTGTAGTAGCCTTAGCCCCAATTTTAGTAATAGAATTTGCATTCAAATTGAGTTATTTTAGCTGCTCATGACCTTACAAAATCACTTTGCATATTACAAGTGATCCATCATCCTTGAGTTGATTTCCCTCTACATCAAACATTGTCAGCAAGTTTTTTACAGCAAGGCATTCTGCTAAAGTTGGAGCTACTTTTTGGGCGATATTATTTCCTCTAACTGTTAGAACTCTTAAAGATGGAGCTGTATCCTTGAGGTTTTCGGCAATAAAAATCACCCCTTCATCCCTAAGACCCATATAGTTTAAGTAAACTTCTGTGAGATCTCGATGCCCAGGGATGAGGTGGCTTAGAGAAAATCTGCCTCTTGTCCCAGATGTGTTAGCTATTAAAATGAGTGTTTTCGCACTACTGCCTTTCCTTAAAGAAATTACTAAAGCAATAGAACTATTGATACCTATAAAGCTTCTGAAAAAATTGAAATCCTTCAAAGAAATGCATTTCTTCAGAAGCTTTAAAATGACCTCTACTGCATCATCTCCTGACTCGTTGTTACAAAAATGCAAACAATCAATCCTTTCAATAGATGGAAGAAGCTCACAAATGGCTCTAGCAGCTTCTACAAAAAAAAAAACTATTAATGAATTTCAATTCTTCCAGCATTTTCTAAGATTTCAAGAGTGGTACAAAAGCTTTGATGCCCTTCTTTCCCAAATCATCTAAATCAAGTGTTAAGGATCTCAACATACACCCTTCTGAAGTAGATGAAAATATTGACATAACCTCAAATCCACAGCTTCATATAGAGGTATATCGCTGAAAAAATTTACAAGTTCCACATCTGTTAAAGTTTTCTGGACATTCATCAAGGCTCTTTTTGCATCATGGGCCGCATCCACTCCAAAACTTCTATTTCCTAAGCATATCTTTATCTTGGTGCGAGGATTGTTGAATTCTTCTAACAATGGTCTGAAGAGCTTTCTGGCTAAACATTCATCAACAAATCCAAATTCCCCTCTTGACATATCAATATTTTTTCCTCCACTTCAACTATTTCAGTGAATGCTTCCTTGACATTAGGGGATTCTATCTCAGTAGGGGGTCTTGGCATTTTTCAGAGTGTTAACATTTTGTCAAAATAGTTGTTGTGCAAACTCATGAATTATGTTTTTCTACGTTTTGTTTGATTTCTTTTGATGTTTGGTTGAGTGTTTTCAATGCCAACAACATAAAGGAAATGCATAGAACTGATATATAAATGATTACACAACATAAATTGATAAACCCACTTCCATTTATGCCATTAAATTAAAGATATAAGGTCTGATTAAAATGACAGTTATGTTTGATATGAAAATTATCAAACTATAATAGCTCTATTAAACCCAATACAAATGAAATATTTTAATAACCAATATGCCAATAACATACCCATTCTATGCCAACATGAAAATACAATGGATGAAGGCTGATATGAGCATGATAACAATAATAAAAGACTAAAATATAATGTGAAATATGCAGATATAGGTTTAATCATTGTTATGAAAGTGTTGATATGAAATAGGTTGCCAAAATAGTATAGCCAACAAGTAGAAAGAAAATATGTGATAGTATTGGCCTGGTTGAGACTTGATCTATCATTGGTTGCACCTGATCTGAAGGAATATGCTAATATAACACTACTAAAAACTCAGATCTGCAAAATATATATTTGAAACTCATCTAATAAAGGTGAAATGAAGACCCAAGGTAGGCCCTCCACAAAGGTGAACTAGATTCTCATCCAATCCATGATAGCCCTTGAAATTTTCCATTCCCAGAAGGCTGAAGCAATGCTAAAACCATTCTCCAGAGCTCAAACCTACAAAGTGTTTTGTAAAAATGAGAGTAGAATGCTCAAAAAGGAGCCCAACACATTGCTTTATAACCTCTCATGGTATTTTTTTTAATAAAATTCAATAAAATAATTTTCTTGAGTGTCTTTCCTCATCCAAATAAAATGACCACTTTTTAAAAACAACTTGAGTTGCTAGGATGGGGGCAATTTTCACTATCCACCTTATGATTTTCAGTTACTATTCACCTTTTACTATTCCATTAAAGCAAACCTTAAAATTTTCACTTTAACCCTAGATTCATCTACTGAACTCCAAACTGAAAGGCTCATAAGGTTCCTAGCCAAACTCCACAACCCTCAGTTGGGTCCCCTAACCATTCTTTGACCTATGGGAACCCCAATAGTAGGCCAACCTTCGCTATAGAATGAGCTGTCTAAGGAAGGGACATTAAAATAAGTCTCTTGTATGAGATCAAGCTCTTCAAGGACTTCTTGGATTTCTTTAGCTCTCTTCTTGTCTTCTTGTTCCTTAAAATAATGAGCTGCAATGATTTGATCTTCAACTTCTCTTAAGGCCTCTTCAACCACAAGAAATTTAACTTTTATTTGCTTGTTCCATTCCAAAGCCTCATCAGCTACTTTAGCAACCCTATCTTTGTCACCAATTATTTGCAATTTTTTTTTTTGATTTCTTCCACAACTTCCCTAATTGAATTCAAATCAGCAAGATGCATATGGCATTCATCTTGATTCCTTGGTACTCTGTACACCAGATTTTCCACATATTGACGAATTTCATCTAGCTTGGATAAAACATAAATCTCCTTTTCATCAGATAATGAGTTGTGATTGCACCATTCACAACCTAGTTGAGTTGATGAAGTGTTGCAAGAGGAAAACAAGTAGTTAGAAATCATATCAGTTGTACTCCTTAGACTGCTGCGCATCTGTTGGACACTACTTCTCATTTCATCAATGGTGCTTTCAAGGTCATTAACCCTTTCTTCTGATTGGCTTCAAGCAAAGAAAATTCAGACTTGTGTCTACTTGAAATAGCTCCCTCAATGTCTTTCTCAATACATGACTCAACTTTTGTGATGGAAGAATTTTCCACTTCTACCTTCTCAAATTTTTCTTGCTGTTCTAACCAGAATCCCCCTGAATTACGAAGATGTAGAAGGAATTCATTAGCTGATATGATGTCTTCAACTATAGACACATCAACTATCTTTGTAGGTTCAACTCTTGAAATTTCATCATGAGTCTCCTTAGCTAATGTTGAGGCACTGCACTCCTCTATAGGAAGCATGGACAGCTCACAGGACTCCAAAACCGATGTTACCTCGTTGTAATCTTCTATGGAATGCATGCATAATTGCATGTTTGAAGTTGTAATTTGATATTATGATATAGAATATTTGGAATTCGACATTATTTTTGTTTCTTCTTCATAATTCTCCTCTACCCACTCTATCTTCTTCAAAAGTGGTTTCAATTTCTCCTCACATTGATTAAACAATTCATTGATCAGCATATCAACAATAGGAGAAATATTTTCTTCACGTTCATAAGTGTCCAAAAGGAGAGATTGGACATTTGGTGGAATTTCATCAACCTCTTTAATAGTGAGAACAATAATATTCTTTACAACTACAATAACACTCTCTTCGTGTTCACTCCAAGTGGATATGAAGAGGTAGTAGAACAAGTGATAAATATGATTTTGAATTTCCAAGTCTATTAGCAAGATACATATCCTGAGATCTGAAAATGTCTTTAAAATAACAACTCTTCTAGGAAATTGACTGCTACAGGTTTCATCAAGATCTTGGAAAATTTCTACAATCATATGAAGAATCTTCTTCATAGTTTCATCATCATAAGGCATCAAAGGTGCTATAATTCTCATCACTTCACTAAAGCATGAAGTAACCAACAAACTTATTTCTTCATCTAGATGCTTTATCTAGTAGGGATGAATCAAAGAGGTCACTGTAGGAGATAATGACTTCTTCATCATTTTAGTAAGTGATTGTTTGACTTGGCTCAAACAATGTTCCAACTCAGACAATATACTCACTTCTTCACCTCTCTTTTGACATTCTTCATTGAGCCTTGTACCTACAAGGAAGAGTGACCTAGACAAAATTTTATCTTCTTTTGAAACCATATTCAATAATGAACTGGAAGCAAAAATTGAACTATGTTCTATCTTTTGGTGTAGTATCGAAGATCTCTATCCCTCATTGGTCAACTGAAGCTTTGAACCCACAAGATGGTAGGAAAACAAGCTATGATACCACTAAAATATTTCCCCTTATTTTATTTTTTAAATTTTATCAACACAATACCAACACAAACACCACTATTAGCGTTAGCTCCAAAGATAACCAGCTTGGAAAGTATCCCTCACCAAGAATGTTCACCATGATCCCAATGTGGGCAAGGTGATAGCATATGATGCTGAGAATCATTAGCAATTGGAAAAAATACAAAGATTTATAGGTGGCTAGGTGACCATGAAATGAAAGTAAATGCTAGAAATACAAATTAGGCGGATAACCGACCATGTAAGCTCTACCACTTATTCAATGAAAGTGATTATTACAAATTATGAGGCAACAAGCCAACCATGAATCCTCACTACCACTTGTTCCATGGGGTGAGTTTTTAAACTTAAAGTGCTTGAAATTAAATTGATTCAACCACTTATCCAGTGGGAGCTTAAAAAATAAATGAATTGCAAAAAATAAAATGACTGTTAGTACTACTAACCAGCCTTACAAAGATGGAGTTTTCAGATGCAAATACATACAAATATGCTTCCCAAAACCACAAAGAGTTAGAGTAAATAACCTCTAACAATTACAACATAAGAATGATATGCAATTGAGCTCAAACCAACATTATAATGAAACTAAACAAGTCTGATTAGAAACAATAAAAATAAAAAATCAAACTAGCAACATAAGAGTTCACCAGAATGCTCATAACTTGCTCCAATTTTATCCATTTAATGTGAAACTGAAAGAAAATGAGAGATAGAAGTTGGGAAACCAAGTAAAAGCCAAGAAACTCCTCCAAATGGCAATGAATTATTTGTGCATACTTCCCAATGCAAATTTGGAAATGATAAAGCCCTCCTATCAAGGGTGACCCACTCTAGAAAAATGGAGACTTCATAATAAAATCTAAAACTTGGTGAAAGGGGGAACCCAAGGTAGGAAAGATGATTACTTGAATATCCAAAACCAAATAAAATTCACACAAAGAGCTGTGAATTAGTTATACAACCTCAATCTAAACTTGGAAATCAAAATAAACTCAATCTACACTCTTGGATGAAGCACAACCATTAGAATCCAGCTAGGTATTGTCTTGCGAGTTTGAAACTAAATGGATGAAGATAGGAGGTATGCATTCCTCGAAGCAAGAGCTTTAAATTCATTTCAACAGCGTTTCGATATAATCAATAATAATGGATGATAATGAAGGAGCAAATATCTGTATTTATAACTTTTCTCCACCAAGAAAATCCTCAAAATGTGAATAGTCTTTCCCTCCAAAAAGGGACACCCAGATTTGAGAATAAAAGATACTTTTAAATTAATATTTCTCCTCATATTCCTAGGCGTTCAACTTAGACTTAGAAAAAATCACTTAATAACATTTAATTGTCTTCAAGGGTGGCATCCAACATGAGTCCCACTTTTAAACACAACATAAAGTCATTCAACTATGCCATGGGTGTCCAATATAATATAAAAATATAAAAATGACAAATAAATCAATTTACCAAAATGAACCCCAAAGTGTTGAAGCCAAAATTACTAAGATTGCTCTGCCCGAAATTGAACTGCATTACAAAAGATGAACTGCTTCACTACTAAAAATAGAAAGATGGACTCAAATTACTATGTTACTGCTAGGATGACATTTCCATAAATAGAACTCACCAAAAATAGAAAACTACTATAAATAGTAAGTGCTCCCAAACACCTTTTGAGCACAAACTGGGTAGCCATCATGACTTACTAAAAATAGTAAGTTCCTGGAAAGGTTGTTAGATGGAGATGCATGCTATACCATTATGAAGCTATTTGAAAACCCAAAAAAACCCATAAACCTTTCTTGTGTTCAAGGTATCCACTAGAAATGCATGTCATTTTCATTACATGCATGTTACCTTATCCTAAAGCTCTCGAAAAACCCAAAGAGCTCCACCAGACATGCATCAAAAACTCTCACATGCAAACCTTCAAAATCTCATCTAAAACCTTGTACAAAATAGGAAACCCTAATTTGCTCTTCTAACTAGCCTACGGGTTTCTAAAAATAGGCTATCAGTCACAAAAGAGCGTATGGCTAAAATGGGGACATTACACATCTTGAATCTCCTACAACAAATCCCATGCCTTAGACACTCTACTATGACCAAAAAGAAAATACAAAAAGTTAGTTATCTCATATCCATAAAGGACCATGAAGAGTGATATCATGATGGACATGTGATAAGTGGAATTATAGTAGTATTCCCCAAGATGCAACCACTTAATCCAAGCTCTTTTCTACCTTGATACATAGTTTCTGAGATATCCTTCCACCCATTTGTTGACAATCTTTTGCCCATCTATTTATGGGTGGTAGCTTGTGCAGGGAGTGAGCTTTATCCCACTCAACATGAAAATTTATTGTCAAAAGAGACTTAGGAACTTGTTGTCCCTATTGCTCACTAAACTCTAGAGCATCCCATGCAATTTGAAAATCTCCCTGAAGAATAAATCAACCACCTGAGTTGCAGTGTATGTTTCTGAAATAACGAAATAACATGAAAATTTGTTTAACTTGTCAACCACCACATATATGCAATCCTTTTTTTGAACCTTAGGTAACCCAATGATGAAATCCATGGAGATACATTCCCATTTCTAATTATGAATGGGTAAGGGCTGAAGTAAACTAGCTAGATAAGTGTGCTCATTCTTATTTTGCTGGCAAGTAGGACAATCTCTAACATACTTAAGAACTTTTTTTAGTCCTTTCTATGTGAATCTGTAGGTATTGAAGAACCTCAAGTGACTAGCCATGGGCGCATCATGAAATGTCCTCAATATCTTCCCCTTAAGCTATGGAGTAGACACTATATAGATCATCTTCAATCAACTCATATGCCTCATTAGTGATGTCTATAAGGTGTGGTATCATTACTGGTTCATATGGCACCCTCCTCCAACTCTATTAGATTCTCTAACCCTGCTCTCTAGATGGCACTCCATGCTAGGGATGAATACTCCAATGCAAATACCATGCTACTGCTTAGATGATCATCTTGGATGGTTGTCCATATGGTAATTGTTCTTTTGTTGATATGCAACACATATAGGAATGATGAGACTTCACACTACTACCCACTCAATCTACTCATGAAAGTCTAACAATCACTGCTCCATCATTTTGAAGGACACAACTGTATCTAGGACCTATTCCCTCAATCTGGTAATCTTCTTTGAGTACTAATATTTTTTCTCATCCTTATGCCTCTTAGGATGTCTATAAGGTGTGGTAATTACTGGTTTGGCACCCTCCTCCAACTCTATTAGATTCTCTAACCCTCTCTCTAGTGGCACTCCATGAGGGATGCTCCCAAATACCATGCTATGCTTAGATATCATCTTATGGATGTCCATATGGTAATTGTTCTTTTGTTGATATGCAACTATAGGAATGATGAGACACACTACTACCCACTCAATCTACTCATGTCTAACAATTGCTCCATCATTTTGAAGGACACAACTCTAGGACCCCCATCTGGTAATCCTTTGAGTACTATATTTTTTCCATTTTCCTCAAATTTCATTTTTGTCTTCTTCAAATTTAAAGAGAACTCCACAACGGATTTCATCCAATGCATTCCCAAAACCATATTAGTATCCCCAATGTTAACCACATAAAATTCCTCCACCTCATATTCCCCAGCTGTAGGCTCAAGTTATAGATCTTACGAGTACAAGAAAGCTTGTACCCATTAGCCACCATGACCTTAAATCTATCATGTTCTTTCATTTACAACCTTATCCTATTCATGAAGCCCTCATCAATGAAATTATGAGTGGCTCCCGTGTCAATGAGTTCTATGATTCAGTGCCCCTACAATATCCCTCTAACCTTAAATGTGGCTACTTTTTGGATGCTAGAGAGTTGGGAATGATGTTGTCACTCTTTGAATCCTCATTTGGTGAGTTCTCATCATCACTACTCTCTCATCATCACTAGTCTCTAAACTAGACTATTGATCTAATTATTTTGATGCAGATTCATCAACAAAAAAGTACTCTATTTGTTTTGCCTTTTCCTTCACACTACATTTATGAGATGGGTCCCAAGGTTCTCTATAATGGATGCAAAATTTCTTCGTCTGAAGGTCATTTAGTTGCTCACTATCCAACCCGTTAGTCTCATGACATGGTTTTTGTGTTTCCTTATGAAATTTTTTCTTATCCTTATCCTTCTTGTGAGGGAAATTCTTAGACTAAAATTTTCTTCTAAGAGTAGAGGTCTCCATGTCTCTATCTTTCTTAATGGATTCCTGTAATGAAAAAGGATTAAGGGTTGTTGGCATTTTAATTTTCACCTTTGGATTACAAATTAGAAATGGAAAGCTATGCATAGTTAGTCTTCTCTTCAAATTAGGAGGGGAAGCTCCATCTTCGTTGATTATGCTTAAAAATAAATACTAAACTAATGCCAATCTTTTTTATTTCTCAGTTGAGAGCACAAGGTTATAAAACACTTTGCGTTGCAGCTAAGGTTTTCTCAAGTTTCATAACTTCAAACTACAACTAAGCCTATTCTAACAATGCTTCTAATAACTCAAGTAAATTCAAAGCCTAAGAATTCAAAGTAAACAAGGAATGATTGATTTGACACAAAAGCTTAAAATAAACTTCTTTTAGATCACACCCGAAGACTCACACTTATTGGATGTAAGCTAAAATAAACATTACGAAAGAAAAACATAAGACAAAGTACTGAAATAGATTGAGATAGTAGATCACAAAAAGACATGCATGAGATTTCCTTCCTCAATTTTATAATAGCAAATAAACTTCTAGGACAATAGATTATAGTAAAGTAGGATTACAATATGTGATCAAACTAGATTACACTTGAAATAAAAGTTGAACAGACACTGAATAGAGAAGTTGCAAGAAAAATATGCTCAGCAAATTTGTTATCACAACAACAGTTAAAAAGAAATGGGAAAGGTTTCCCTTATTTATACACAAACAAGGAGTAGGGAACACTAAAATCTCCTTGTTTTTAACAACTAGTCTTGCCAACATGCAAGCTTTATTTCTAAGACTAAACAAAAGATAACTAACAACTAACCAACTACTAACATTAGGTAACTAAAAAATCTCCAACTATACATTGATATTCCCAAAGAGTAGATATGCATGAATGAGGACATCAAGTTAAACTCAGAAAAGGCATCAAGTTAACTATTCCTTTTAGTTCTATACTTGGAAAACATTGCATGCTCCAACTAGTAGTTTACTCATTGATAATTTGGGTAAGCATATCCTCCAAAAAGTTGTTAATTGTCTCTTCATTAGGAACACTAATACTATCTATAACAATGTACAGTTTTCTAGCATCTTTTCACCATCTATGATCAAACTTAGAAATTATTTTCTCTTTTCAGCGACTTTATCAAATTTTGTTGACATTGCAGCAACATGATTCATCTTGCAGGCAACAGGATCACTGTTTTATGTCATGAAAAAGGTTTTGAAACTCTATCTGCACTTCACCGGGATCAATGTGCCATCTTAATGTTGATATTGACAAGGGATCCATGAAACAAACATGCTTACGAAATTGAGAATATTAGCAACATTTTGTCTATATCTAGCCAATTCTATAGACATTCCTTCATAAGTTTTTACTTTGAAGGGTTGTTGTTCTCTCCAAGCAAGAAGCTTCTTCTTATGATCTTCTACAACAATTGAATCATAGACCATCCTCAAGTTAGAAATGACAATCTCATCCCCTGGTTTCCTTTCTGCTATATTCTGCTCAAACTCCTGAATCCCTGAGTGAAGATCATGGGTGTTATACCTCAATTGGTACATCTCTACAAGTATAAATCTACCCCTGGTGATGAATTCTTCTATCCAATCTCTCATATGTTTTATATATATGACCAATTGACTAAGCTGATGTTGATTTGTAGGTGACTTCATAATTTATGGAATCAACAAGGTAGCTCGTGAAGTACCATGAAGGATATTGGAAATATACTGTCGTAGTTGCCAAAATTTAGCCTTGAGAGCTGCCTTTTCTTCTCCATTGAGCACTTATTCCTTTAGATTATTGTTGGCATAACAATTAGCACCTCTAGAGTGCATGTTGGTACAAAAATCTATGCACAGTGTGTAATGAATGCTCTTCAAATTAGGAGGGGAAGCTCCCTCATTGTGCTGAAATGTGTGAAAAATTAAAGTAATCTAACTCCTATCTTTTTGACTCAATTGGAAGAGGCACAAGGTTAAGGAAACCAAGAACATTACAACTAAGAGTTTTCCATGGTTTTGCGTATCTTAACTACAACTAAACTAAATGCTTTTAATCTATCCAATATCAAGAAAACATAGCATGAGGAAAAGGAGCAGGAATGCTTTATACGATAAAATTTACAACAAGATTTCCAAAGAGGAGGGACCCCTATCTAAGGCATAGGCTGAAATGAAGTTTATTAGGCACGACATCAATCGATAAGATCAATTACTAAATTTCCAAGAAGGAGGAACCCCTATATGAGGTGTAGATATGAAACAAGCTTATTAGCTACAACACTTAAACGATAATTCTTCTTTCCAATTTTTCAAGGAGGAGGAACCCCTATCCGAGGCATAGATTGAAAGAACAATTATTAACAAAACAAAAGATAGAAAACTAAGACAATGAATTGCATTGGCGAGACACACATACAATAACTGATAGAACTAGCAACTATATTTAACTAAGATGAAAAAATACCATAATAATAAAATTCAGGCAAGGTGGCACAACCATTTATTATCATAGTAAAAGCTTGTGAATAGATACCAAATAGCAATATTTTAGGCAAGGTGGCATAGTCTATATTACTATCACATGCAAAATTTAATTACAAATGAGAAAAGAGCTCTTATTTATTGACATCAAAAGGTGTAGGGAACCCTAAAATGACCTTGAGTCAACTATAGCCTTGCAAACATGCAAGATTTTATTGCTAAATGCTAAATAAAGGAAACTATACAATTAACTGGAAAGCTACCACCAATTAACCCAAACAACCTAATCTAACTGGACGATGTGTAACATGCAAGTCCTTATTGAAATAAAAATAATTGATTACTACCATCAGTTAACAAAGTCATAACTAAAAGTGCTAGCTCCTCCAAGATATCTCTGAGGATGAGATAAACACGCATAAAATCAGCAATTAGAACTAAATATTGATATTGAGCTCTAACTATTGCTCTTGGTTCTATCCTCAAAAATAGCTGCAGGTCCTAACTATCTGATCACTCCAAATCATCACAGTCCATTATCTCATCCAAGAACTGATCGACTGTGTCCTCATTTGGCACTTTGACGCTGTCCACGATGATAACCTACCTGTTCAACTCTTTGTCACCATCTTTCATCACCCTCTGACATTCTCTGATATCTTTAGTTGCCTTTGTTGGTTCTCCAAATCGAACTAGTCTAGCAAATCATATAGGCTATCCAATTTCTAATGATAAGATTCAATGGGGAATTTGGTCAACTGATAGGAAATGGAATTAGAAAACATTTCCCCTACACTTCAGGCTCTATAAGACCTAGGGGAGTGACCCTTTAGCAACATCTAAAGATTCAAACACATATTTAATGGGATATTGCTTAATGGATAATGCTCTCACAAAATTATGCTAAGAAATATAAAATATCACTCAACATTGGCAAGACATTGAGTGAATTTCACTAACCAACATGGAGAACATGGTAGGTACAAGTACTCACAAAACAAAATTAAAATGCTTTATGATTTAAAGAATTGGGACCAAACTGAAAAACAATAGAAGCATAATAATGGACCAGTGCCAAGAAATGGGCTATGGAGTCATGTAAGTAACATTCATCCTATGTCATTGAACATGCTCTGAAGATCTTTACAAATGTTATCACATTGTGACAACCAGACCACTAAAGCTTTATCTGATAATTCTTCTTATAAATCCACCTAAAACACAACACTCCTATCACATTTGTTGAAGCAATTACACTAGTCCTTGAATAATATGCAATAATAAAATGCAGCTTGTCATTTCATTAAAGCAATTACATCATTCTTATAACAAAAGGAAATAGCAAATGTAACTCAAATGCAACAAATGTGCATGAAAATATTCAAATAATTTTATTATTGAATCCAAAAGAGCATTACAATTCAGCTATGGAGACAATTATCAACTAAAATTAACATGAAAACACTATTCAAAACACAAATACTTTCAAATTAATGACTATTTACAATCATCCTAGCATTACAATTCTACCTAGAGCTTTTGCTTGCCTTGCAGAGCTTTCAGAAAATTGGAACCCTAGAATCTAGAATCCTTTACAAATGAGAACAAAAGAGAAGATATAGAAGAAAAGGAGCAACCCTAAAACTAATCCGTTGAAGACATCTGGCAGCTCCATTCCTGTTGATTATAAAATTTTGTAAAGCCTCTCTCCTCTCTCTGCAACAACAAATTTTTCCTCCAAATCTACCTTTGCTTCAAGTTGCCAAGCAACAAAAAAATGTCCATGTGAGGAATTTCTCCATTTTCACCCAGCTGTGTGAAAAATAGTTTGCCCATGAAAATCCTTTTATCTCTGTTTTTTCCCTTTGCTGAACTTTATTTTCACATTCACTTAGTGCAACTTCACTTGTAATATTTCATTTAAAGGCACAAAAAAATATTACATTCCCCGGTAAATAAAATTTTAGTGAATATTTTATTCACCTTTTCAAGTTATTTCCTATGCTTGCATTTCACCTTTAAAATATTTGCCCTCCCACATTTCAAACAATCACAAGGTAAAAAGTTTTACTCATATCTCCATGTCCTTAATTTTCTTGCCACATTTTACTTTTGGCTTTCTCTCTTCTCGGACGATATTTCCACTTTAAATATTTTGCTCTTTATTTCAAATGTTTTGCTTTTGCAAACAAATGAAAACCCTTGAAATAAACCATCCAGTCTTTACTCACTTCCCGGGCCCACACTCCACCTTTTATTTAAAGGTTTGAAATATTTGCCCCTCTTTAAAAGAGAGCCCATTCATTCTGTATGAGGCAAATTTTATATTTTAAATGTTTTTTTAATTAAAAGAAATGGAGGTTTCTTTTAATATTTGCACCTGGCCTCTACCATTCACTTTCTTTCAGGGACCCACCCACCACATGTCACAATTCTGCTATCTTGCGGGAATTAAATGGTGAGCACCTTCCTTGAGTGATCTGGCGGGGAATGGTGGAGATCTTGCTGCATTGACATCTCCAATCTCCATTGTTGGATTTTATTTTGTTTCCTTTCTCCACATTTTTGCCCTAATTTCCTTCTTTGGCGTGTATTCTTCCTCTACAACTTCAATGGCAGCACTTAAAATTTTCATGGCCATCTATCATTAAATTATCCCAGAGGCACCTGCTTGAAACACAATCTCCAAATATCAAAATAAAAGGAGAAAGTTGGGATCTCTTTCGTTCAAAAAATGCTCAAACAGAGACATTTCCCACCACAACATACGACACTCGTGAAAATTTCCGTTGCAAATGTGACATCAATCACCATTCCAACAAGCTGGTTGCACCATAACCTACAACCAATTCTTGTGACCAAATCAAGCCCTCTTCAACTTACTGTGTGGTGCTCCTCTTTAACTTCTACAAACGAATTTCTTTAAAGTTTATAAAATATTTTCAATAAATACATTTTACATAGCTGCAAGTGCAACCCTCCAAGCATTTGGCTAGAAATTTTCAAGGCTTTTCAACAACCCCAATATGTGCATAGCATTTTCTCTGCTATGGCATATCATGAGACCACACTCATTTGGGGGTTTTGTTCTAGCAAACATTTCATGTGCCCTATATTCTACAACAATGGAATTCCTTCTTTTAGACTAGCATGAGATCTAATCAAACTCCTCCATTCTATTTGATTACTTTAAAGTTTCCAAGGCCTTTTCAACATAAATCTATCGCCATGTCAAATCAGCCCATTCTCATTGCATTTTTGTTTGGGATCTCATAGACTTTCAAATAGTCCATTGTGTGATGCATGCCCTCATTTGCAAGCTACACTAAGGTTGCTCCATCGCTGCCCATTACATTTACTAAAAGGTTTCTAAAACTATTCAGTTAATCCATGTTGTGCACATACTTAAGCTTGAGTCCACATTTATTTAAGGGTTATTTGAGGAATGTGCTTAAATGCATTATATTTCCTGCCATTCCATCTTACACACAGTCACACCAATCGATGCCTTCCTTCAACTTTTGATGTTATACAAATTTTTATTTCATTCTTCCTGTTGCCCACTTTTTCCTGAAAGGACTATAGGATCGATCCAATTCAAAGTTCAATGTTAACTCTGGTTATAATCAAGCATCCTAATAATAGTATTTGTTGCTTATGGTTGGGAGTCATTCAATTTCTATGACCTTCTCACTTATTGTCTCAAATTTCTTGAGCCACTTCTTTCATGTTGTTGCTCAATTGCCCCTCTGTTATCATGGTTGCAGATGAACATTTATTAGCTTTATAAAGAGACTTTGAGCGACATTAAAAGGTGCTTGACGTTATGCCATGACAACTAAAATGGACATCATTGTCTCCATTAAGTCAATTGAAGAACTTTATGGCAATAACAATTGAAAATACATTGATGGAACAATGCCTTTCTATTAATAGGTTTGAACTATGCTCAATTCTCAATCCCTGTATCTGAATAGAAGATGGGCCTTTCTTTTCACTTGAACTCTTGAAGGAAATTCTATCTGCATACCTTTCCACTTACTAACCGTCTCAAAGACATTTATTGGATGTGGTTGCAACACTGCAACAATTGCAAGTTCATGACCATGCAAAGCATGCCAGGCTCCATGTGGGTCTGGCTAAAAAAATTTCATTTTCATACAAATTTCATGCTCAAATTGACTTGATGCAGCTTTTGAGTGCTTCTGGAGTAAAAACACAAACCGGGTTTTCATTAAAATTTGCTTTCTAGTTCATTTGTAAAATGTGCAAAACTAGCTAGGTGGGCTTTGGAATCACCTTTGAAAACTAGGAAAATCACCTCCTGAAACCATAAAAACTTGCAAGCATGTCAAAATTGGTCCCAAGAATTGAATGCAACAAATGACTCAGAGAAAGGGATCCCAAGGTGAAAGTTATTAATCGGAAAAGTTGCTCAGTTGAACTTTTCTGAAACAATAGCCGTTCTGAACTTATTAAAACTGACCCAATTGCCATTTTGCAAAAATATCTAATCAACTCCTGACAAGCTGCCAATAGACACAATGGATCATTTTGGTATAGTGAGCATGTGTGCAAGAGGAATTTCCTTGAATCATTAATTTGCATGAGATACTAAAGGTCAAATTTGACCATCTTGAAAAGTTACAGAAAATGTAGGTGCAAAACAAGAGAAATTACGTTTGGTTTTAATATGCTAAAAATAGCAAATCAAATAATGAGATTCTAAAACTTGACATGTGAGTTTATTTTGGCATCGAGACTTGAGAGAAACAATAATTTTGACATGAAATTCATCCGGTTGTAAAATACAAGCTCAAACAAGAGGCTACTTTGCAAAACTAAAAGTTTGGAAAACTAAAAGTTTGCAAACAATCAAAAAGTGTCAAAACCCTCTAGCTTCGCTTTTCAAAACTCATTGTGGGAAGCTGAAAATTGACATGAACATCCTCATATGCCACATGAGTGGGCCTGCAAAGGGTTTTTGCACGAAAATCACAGGCTCCAAATTATGACCCTCCAAAGTAGGTCACTTAGGCAGATTTATCAAATGCACATGAGAATGCAGAGGATTTTTTTTGAAATGGGCACTTCAAATTTGCAAAATTTGAGAGTGAAAACAGTGGCTTCGATGGGGATGTATGCCCCCTGTGGGCATATCAAGAATCTAGGTCTCTAGGGAGTAGACCAAAACTGAGTCCATCAAGTGTTGTCAAACTATTCTATTCATTCATTTCAACTTCATCTGGTGACCCGAGCCACCAAATGAAAAAGGGGAGATTAGTATTTACCTCTATCAAACACCAGTTTGATAAAATATTTGATCTCCTTCAACTCATGCTTGATTTTTTAAAACCATAACAACATAAGTGACTGCATGTCTGCAAACACAAGTATCAAGTTGCCTTTGTGCAAGTAGAAACTTGCTCTTTATTCAACTTTGTCATCACATGGCAACCAAATCAGATAGGTCAAATCATTACCACTCTCTTCATTTTTTGATATTGTATCAAGTGGCAACATACGAGGATAATGATCAAGACCACATGAAAACTTGGTCTTATCACATTCATCAACCCCCTCTTCATGTTCAGAGGAGATATCATGGTTGTTGTGTATTGAGCAAACATTGCTCACACATATGCACTTCTTTCAATTGAATTGCATCCTAGGTCAGTTTTTATTCATCCAAACACCACAACATAAACACATTGTCATGTGTTTCAAGATTTTGAAAATCAGACTTATCAACACCAAAAGTATTTTCAACTTCATTCAAATCATGACATTCAACAAATATGTTAGCCTCCAATGCATAAGCAGTGTTCTCTATCTCAGGCTCATACATGATGTCAAATTCATTCATCAAATCACTATGCAAGTCCATATGGAATGTTTCAAACAAAGATTGAGACAATTCAAAATTTGACCCTAAACCAAAATCTTCACATTGATTCTTGACAACATGTTCAATGTTTGCATCATTTTAAATACTATCACTTTCAGGATTAACAGGGTCAGCAAAAATACTTTCAAGTGCATTATCAGCTGATAGGCATATTGACATAGGTGCTAGAGACTCATTGTTATCTAAAAATTGTTCATCAAAAATAGAGTTGGAACCTTTGTTCTTTGTCACATTAAAGAATTCCTCATTCAAAATAAACATGTCCACTTGCATACCTTGAAGACAAGAGAGATCATCAAAGAAAGGCCCATACTCAATCTCATACTGATTGACATCATATCCATTGTCATTTGCATCATATGACTGCCCTGCACATTGATCGAAAGGTCTTGCAATGCCAACACAATCTAAAAATCCATCAAATTGTTTCACATTATCTATGGGTGATAAGGTTGTTCCTAGATCCATATGATTGTCATGATACATAACTTGATCATTCAAAACTGAATTCCTTCCTTCATCAGTGTGCACCTCATCATCCTTCTCATATGTAGCTAACATTTTCATCTCTACTTCATATAAATAGTCATGAGCAAGAAAGACATAACCAGGTTCATCATCTTCATCATTTCCAACATTATGTTCAGGATGAACAAATTGAACATATACATGCTTATCTTCACATTCTTCATCATTAACAAAATCAACATGCTCCATTGATGTCAAACCCAAATCACATTCAAAGTTGGCATCAAATGGAATTGGATCATTCACTTGTGGACAAGTGATTTCATGAGCATTCATGTCTTTACATTCTTGAGGTGAAGAAAGTATCTCCATACCATCCTTATGAGAGCATTCATAATTAGTAGAGGATCAATCAATTTGGCTTTCATTAGCATCCTCATCATGAAAAGACTCATCACTATACAAATCATGCTCAAATTCTTTGGAGGGAGTGCTTGAACTTTCATCTCCAATGTCTTGATCATTGATTTGTGATGAGAGGTCATCAACAATCGCATTATCTTCACTAACCAAAACATGACATGGAATGATGTCTTGCATCTCTTCTATTTCTTCATCATTCAAGATATTGAAAGAATTTTTTTCATGTATATCTGTTTTCTCATCATACCATGTATCTTCATCACTGCTACAAGGGTCTGCACATGTGCTGGTTGTGATCTGATTATAGTCAATATCCTCAATCATACAACACATATTTTCATTTTCTGATACACTCTTTTCATTCTTGTGTATCATGTTCTGATTTTTATGAATAGGACAATTGTTATCTTTATTTTGAGACATCACATTTTTTGCATAATTAGACAACTGTTATCTTTATTTTGAGACATCACATTTTGTGCATAATTAAGTTGGGCTCCCTCAATAAACTTTATCCAATCAAGTACTTGATTGAAACTACGAGGCTTCAATCCCTTTGGCAAAGTACTCAGTCTAGACTCAGCTTTGACAAAATAAATCAATGCACATTGAATCCTTAGGTCTTAAATTTATGGGGACTTCCAACAAAGCATTGAAAAACCTTGAAAATAAATCATGTAATGATTCTCCTTTGAGTCTTTTCATTTGAGACAATCCTTGAACAGAAGGTGTTCAATCAACATTGCCCAAATTTTGATGATATTTAACATGAAGCTCATTATGATCTACAAATTGTGATGATATAGAAATAAGAGCAACAACATTAACATCTTGAAAAGCACTTCTATTATTTGATCCATGACATCTATCTACATGAGATGTGTCAAGATGACCAACACTCACAACCCTATGTATTTTCATCATTGAATATCTCAAATCATGCTCAATATGCATAGCCATTTGATATGCTTGGTGCAGGGTTGTAGGCTCTATATCTCTCAACAAATAACTCATCTTTTTTTCAAATGCTCCTAAGTACATGAATAAACGTTCAACATCATTTGGTCTTATGTTCTCAGGGATTTCCCTTATTATCTTTGAAAATCTGAGATTAAAAGATGGGACTAATTCATCTTTTCCTTTTTCCATGTTCATGAACTTTTTCCTTATCAAAGAAGGGTCAATCCTTTTTCCAAATTGCTCCATGAACACTGTCTTGAACTCTTCCTAGGAATAGATAAAAGATGTTGGTAAATGAGAGAACCAATCTCTTTCATCTCCTCTCAAGGATTGAACAAATAGTCTCATGATCACATCTTCGTGATCTACCTCATAATCATCCATCACACTATTGAACTCTTGCAGATGTTAATTTTCTAACTCAGATCTATCACCAATGAATCTTGATAACTTATTTCTGACTTTAGATAGAATTTCATTTGGGTAACCACTACTGAAATTGATGGCTTTGTACCTTTCAGTGCTGAAACTTCTTTGACAATCTGGCTGGGGCTGATCACAAACCATGGTTGCACTAGGAACCATACCCAGATGCATATATTGAAGCATTTTAACATGCCTATTTCAAATTTCACATATCAACTCTATAGTTGATCATTCATTTCCCTATTTCTAAATTTCATCATGATCTTAGAATATTACAATGTATAATTGATATGCATCTATGCCTAAGATCTATTTAGTGGGAAAATTTAAAAACTAGCATACTTCTCCAACACAATACATATGTTGCAAATTACAATTCAGAAGTATGAAAACATAAATCTACTACCATTTCCCTTTGTTAGTGCTAATTCACTTAATAGGGACCAACAATTTTCTCCTAAGACATTCAAATATGGCTTTCATACATAAGTTTCTTGAAAACCAAAAATGAAGAATACCTGGAGACGTTGCAGCTGCTGTAAATTTTCTTCCTAACTGGAAATACTTGTAGATCTGGAACTTTTCTTCAAATCTTCAATAGGTTCTTCCGACAGAGTTGCCACCTCTCTTCATAGAGGACTGAACTTCGAATATTATGAAGCTCTTTCAGATGCAATTTTTTCTGAGTTCCTTTCACTAGTAGAGCACCATAGATCTTGAAATCTTTAGGTTCATTACAAAAAATGTTTGTCCAAGTTTGAAATCCTTCAATATTTGAACCAAATTCATATTGAAAAACAATAATATGAATCTATGAAATAACGGTTTGCAACTAGAGATTCAAAATTATCCCCATTAGAGTCGTCATTCTGTTGGTGCTCCAAATCGAACCAGTCCAGTGAATCCTATAGACTAGCCACTTTCTAATGATCAAATTCAATGGGAGATTTTCCCAACTAACAGGAATTGGAATTAGAACACATTTCCCCTACTCTTCAGGCTCTATAAGACCTACGGGGTGACCCTTTAGCAACATCTAAAGATTGAAACACATATTTAATGTGATATTGCTTAATAGATAATGCTCTCACATAATTATGCTGAGAAATATAAAATATCACTCAACATTGGCAATTCATTGAGTGAATTTCACTAACCAACATGGAGAACATGGCAAGTACAAGTACTCACAAAACAAAATTAAAATGGTTTATGATTTAAAGAATTGGGACCAAACTGCTAAAATATTAATGTGATATTGCTTAATAGATAATGCTCTCACATAATTATGCTGAGAAATATAAAATATCACTCAACATTGGCAAGACATTGAGTGAATTTCACTAACCAACATGGAGAACATGGCAGGTACAAGTACTCACAAAACAAAATTAAAATGGTTTATGATTTAAAGAATTGGAACCAAACTGAAAACAACAGAAGCATAATAATGGACCAATGCCAAGAAATGGGCTATGGATTCATGTAACTAGCATTCATCCTATGGTGTTGAACATGCTCTGAAGATATTTGCAGATGTTATCACATTGTGACAACCAGACCATTGAATCTTTATCTGATAATTCTTCTTATAAATCCACCTGAAACACAACACTCCTATCACATTTGTTGAATCAATTACACTATTCCTTGAATAGTAGGCAATAATAAAATGCAGCTTGTCATTTCATTAAAGCAATTACATCATTCTTATAACAAAAGGAAATAGCAAATGTAACTCAAATGCAACAAATGTGCATGAAAATATTCAAATAATTTTATTATTGAATCCAAAAGAGCATTACAGTTCAGCTATGGAGACAATTATCAACTAAAATTAACATGAAAAAACTATTCAAAACACAAATACTTTCAAATTAATGACTTAGTTACAATCATCCTAGCATTACAATTCTACCTAGAGCTTTTGCTTGCCTTGCAGAGCTTTCAGAAAATTGGAACCCTATAATCTAGAATCCTTTACAAATGAGAACAAAAGAGAAGATATAGAAGAATAGGAGTAACCCTAAAACTAATCCATTGAAGACATCTGGCAGCTCCATTCCCATTGAATAGAAAATTTGCAAAGCCTCTCTCCTCTCTTTGCAACAACAAATTTTGCCTCCAAATCTGCCTTTGCTTCAAGTTGCCAAGCAACAAAAAAAATGCCCATGTGAGGAATTTCTCCATTTTCACCCAGCTGTATGAAAAAAGTTTGCCCGTGAAAATCCTTTTATCCCTGTTTCTGCCCTTTGCTGCACTTTATTTTCACATTCACTTATTGCAACTCCATTTGTAATATTTCATTTAAAGACACGGAAAAATATTACATTCCCAAGCAAATAAAATTTTAGTGAATATTTTATTCACCTTTTCAAGTTGTTTCCTGTGCTTGCATTTCACCTTTAAAATATTTTCCCTCCCACATTTTAAACAATCACAAGGTAAATTTTTTACCCATATCTCCATGTCCTTAATTTTCTTGCCACATTTTACATTTGGCTTTGTCTCTTCTCGAGTGATATTTCCACTTTAAATATTTTGCCCTTTATTTCAAATGTTTTTCTTTTGAAAACAAATGAAAACCCCTGAAATAAACCATCGTGCCTTTACTCACTTCTCAGGTCCACACTCCACCTTTTATCTAAAGGTTTGAAATATTTGCCCCTCTTTAAAAGAGAGCCCATTCACTTTGTACGAGGAAAATTTTATATTTTAAATGATTTTCTAATTAAAAGAAATGGAGGTTTCTTTTAATATTTGCATCGGGCCTCTACCTTTAGCTTGCTTTCACGAACCCACCCACCACGTGTCACAATTCCGCCATCTCATGGGAATTAAATGGTGAGCACCTTCCTTGAGTGATCTGGCAGGGAACAGTGGATATCTTGCTGCATTGACATCTCCAATCTCCACTGTTGGATTTTATTTTGTTTCCTTTCTCCACATTTTTGCCCTAATTTCCTTCTTTGGCGTGTATTCTTCCTCTGCAACTTCAATGGCGGCACTAGAAATTTTCATGGCCATCTGTCATTAAATTATCCCAGAGGCACTTGCTTGAAACACAATCTCCAAATATCAAAAGAAAAGGAGGAAGTTGGGATCTCATTCGTTTAGAAAATGCTCAAATAGAGACATTTTCCACCACAACATATGACACTTGTGAAAATTATTGTTGCAAATGTGACATCGATCACCATTCCAGCAAGTTGGTTGCGCCATAACCTACAACCAATGCTTGTGACCAAATCAAGCCCTCTTCAAATTACTATGGGGCACTCTTTAAATTCTACCAAACAAATTTCTTTAAAGTTTATAATTTTTTTTGAACAAATATATTTTACATAGCTACGAGTGCAACCCTCCAAGAATTTGGCTTGAAATTTTCAAGGCTTTTCAACAACCCCAATTTGTGCGTAGAATTTTCTCTACTATGGCGTACCACGAGACCACACTCATTTGGGGGTTTTGTTCTATCAAACATTTCATGTGCCCTGTATTCTACAACAATGACATTCCTTATTTTAGGCTGGCGCGAGATCTAATCAAACTCCTCCATTCTATTTGATTAGTTTAAAGTTTCCAAGGCCTTTTCAACATAAATCTATCACCATGTCAAATCAGCCCATTTTCATTGCATTTCTTTGGGATCTCATAGACTTTCAAATAGTCCATTGTGTGATATGTGCCCTCATCTTCAAGTTGTGCCAAGGCTGCTCCATCACTGCCCATTACATTTACTAAAAGGTTTCTAAATTCTTCAATGAATCCATGTTGTGCGCATACTTAAGCTTGAGTCCACATTTATCTGAGGGCTATTTAAGGAATTTGCTCACATGCCTTATATGTCCTGCCATTCCATCTTACACATAGTCACACCAATCTATGCCCTCCTTCAACTTTTGATGTTATATAGTTTTTGTTTCATTCTTCCCATTGCCCACTTTTGCCTGAAAGGACTATAGGATCAATCCAATTCAGAGTTCAATGTTAACTCTAGCATTAATCAAGCATCCTAACAATAGTATTTGTTGCTTATGGTTGGGAGTCATTCAATTGCTATGACCTTCTCACTTATTATCTCAAATTTCTTGAGCCTCTTCTTTTATGTTGTTGCTCAGTTGCCCCTCTGTCATCATGGTTGCAGATGAATAAATATTAGCTTTATCAAGAGACTTTGAGGGACATTAAAAGGTGCTTGACGTGATCCCATGACAATTGAAATGGACATCGCTATCTTCATTAAGTCAATTGAAGAAACTTATGGCAATAACAACTGAAAATACATTGATGGAACAATGCCCTGTAATTCATAGGTTTGAAATATGGTCAATTCTTAATACCTGTATCTGAATAGAATATGGGCCTTTCTTTTCACTTGAAATCTTGAAGGAAATGATACATGTATACATTTCCACTTACTGAACATCTCAAAGACATTTACTGGTTATGGTTGCAACACTACAACAATTGCAAGTTCATGACCATGCAGAGCATGTCGGGCCCCATATGGGTCTGGCTAATTTTGTTGTTTTCATACAACTTTCATGCTCAAATTGACTTGATGCAGCTTGTGAGTGCTTCTGCAATAAAAAAATGAACTGGGTTTTCATTAAAATTTGCTTTCTGGCTCATTTGCAAAATGTGCAAAACTGGTTAGGTGGGCTTTGGAATCACCTTTGAAAACTGGGCAAATGACCTCGTGAAGCCATAAAAACTTGCAAGCATGTAGACACTGGTCCCAATAATTGAATGCAACAAATGATTCGAAGAAAGGGATCTCGAGGTGAAAGTTATTCATTGGAAAATTTTCTTAGTTGAATTTTTTTGAAACAACAACCGTTCTAAACCAATTAAAACTGACCCTATTGCCATTTTGCAAAAATATCAAATCAACTCTTGACGAGCTAGCACTGACCTCCTGAAGCCATAAAAAATTTCAAGCATGTAGAAACTGGTCCCAAGAATTGAATGCAACAAACGGCTTGGAGAAAGGGATCTCGAGGTGAAAGTTATTAATCGACAAAGTTGCTCAGTTGAACTTTTCTGAAACAACAACCATTCTGAACCAATTAAAATTGACCCAGTTGCCATTTTGGAAAAATATCAAATCAACTCTTGGTGAGCTGCCACTAGACACAATGGATCATTTTGGTATAGTGAACGCATGTGCAAGAGGATTTTCCTTGAATCATCAATTTGCAGGAGATATTGAAGGTCAAAATTTACCACCTTGAAAAGTTACATAAAATGCAGGTGCAAAATTGGAGAAATTATATTTGGTTTTGATCTACTAAAAATAGCAAATCAAATCATGAGATTTTGAAACTTGACATGTGAGTTTATTTTGGCATGGAGACTTGAGAGAAATAATCAGTTCGACATGAAATTCATCCAGTTGCAAAATGCAAGCTCAAACAGGAGGCTACTTTGCAAAACTAAAAGTTTGCAAACAACAAAAAAGTGCCAAAACCCTCCAGCTTCGCTTTTCAAAACCCAGTCAAAAGTCATCATGGGAAGCTTAAAATTGACATGAACATCCTCATATGTCACATGAGTGGGTTTGCGAAGGGATTTTGCACAAAAATCAATAGGCTCCAAATTAAGACCCTCCAAAGTAGGTCACTTAGGTAGATTTGTAAAATGCACTTATGAGAGTGCAAAGGCAAAATTTTGAAATGGGCACTTCAAATTTACAAAATTTGAGAGTGCCAACAACCTTTTTGAAACTAGTTGTCATCACTGAGCTATGATCCAACTTGGACACCATAGGATCTCCATCAAGATTATCATGAACCAGCTTCTCAATCTCGGCTTGTACTGACTCAAGATCACTGTAAGTACCATCTTCATGAAGATAATGACACATATTTTGAGTGATAAACTCACTGATGAGTTTGAGAGCTCCAGTGACACTTTCTTTGAGCACATCCATCCTGGTAGAGATTCTTTCGCATGTTTCCATCCTGAAGAGGTGTTGTTCTCTCCAAGTGAAAATCTTCATTTTCTCTTCCTCTATTTCCTTGGCGTCATATGCAACTGCTAATTGAGATATGAGAATTCATTCTTTCACCATTCCTTCTGCCACAACTATCTTGAGCTATTGGATATTTTGATGAAGTCCATGTGCATCACCCCTCAACTGATATAACTCTATGAGAAGCTGTCGACCTGTAACAATGAAGTCTTCAACCCAACTTTCCAAAAGTTTTCCATGACTGACTAACTGATCCAATTTTTTTGGTTCTGTAGATGTATTTTGTGGAAGAATAGGTGCTCTAACATGATCAGAGATATACTGTCAGAGTTGCCCAATTTTAGCCTTAAGAAGCACTTTATCTTGTTTGTCCTTCATGACATGATCCTCAAGATTATTTGTGACAATCTAAAGAAGGCTCACATCCATCTGTTGAGTGCTCCTACCAAGATTAGCCTTGACAAAGGTGAAATATCCAACCTCAATCTCATCCAAGCTCTTACCCTCTAGTGGCGTAGCAACTTTTACAATGATCTATGTTTCAAGAGTTTTCTCTATGTGCACCTATTTCTTGACTTTGTTCGACCTCCCCTGATAAGGATCACCAAACTTAGACAAATCATGCTGATATGAAGGCTCTCACCTTTGTCTTCCCAAAGATCTCTTGAGCCAAAAAGAATGAGCAATGTTACTAGTTCGAGGAGAGACTGTAGGTGGTGTACCAACTTGTGATGGATCACTTGTCTCTGATGCCACTTGAACTGGTGGTTTGGGCTCTCAGTCTATATCAATAGGAGGCAAATTTGTTGACAATGGAAAACTAGGAGGTACAAGATGTGGTTCATCATGAATTACTGTCTCTACTAGAACTTCAGACACCTTCTCAACTTGCTTCTACTTCCGCTTGCCAACATTTTTCCCCTTTGTGTTCCCACTAAGTCTAACACCTTCAGGCGGTTTCAAGACAACCTTAATTTGAGGCCTAGACCTTGAGGTAGAAGGTAGTGAAGAAAACCCTACTGGCGGCTCTGTGACTGGAACTATCTTGTGCTTTCTCTTATTCTCCAAGAAGTACATGTTGGTTTTGATAATTGTCTTAGACAAGTCTTCTATGGAAGTGCTCTCCTTGGCGTACCAATCTGGCTAGTGAAGTGGATGGTGAGCAACTTGATCTTTGATGTATGAGCTAAGAAATGCCTCTTTGTCATCATCTGATAGACCCTCAACATCCTCTTGTAGGAAATCAAAAAGCTAAGCAATAGTGAGTCTACAGTAGTGACGTCGGTGCACTTCAAATTCATCTTCACAATTAGCCCAAAAATCCTCAAGTGTTGGATTATGTGTAATACTTCACTCCAATCGAATTCCATAATGGCCCAAGGGATCGTAGGAACACCTCTCGATGTGATACTTGAAGTTGAATCTCCCAAGCTCACTCATCATATACTTACAATCAGTAGCAGACTTGCATGTGACAATACCCCATCCAAAAGGAAAGGAGATTGTTGTCTTGTGGAAATTACAAAAGAAAGAGTGAACATGTTGAGCTTGTCTGAGAAATTCCATGAAAAGAATTTTGTCTAACGGGTACCTCGGTAGCATGAGAGGTTCTTCACTGTAACCCTACACTCAAATATATGTGAAAGTGGGGAATTGAATAAACCAATATGCCCAACTCTCCATTGCTGATTTTGCCTTTGGTGAAATCCTAATGTGCATTTCATCGTCGAGATCCTTGACTGTCTTCATGAGAAAATGATCATTCACCACCTTAAAATTATGTTCATCCTTTGAGAACTCCAATTGAGAATAATATTTGTGAACATGTTGAATGCCAAGAGTCTTGTTGGTCTTCGACTGTCTAAAATTTCCTTGAGATGCAATCAAGTAGACTAGGAAAGAGACCATGTGAAACTCGTGGGTTTTGAGGAATCCTATGATTTGTTGATGAATGCATTCGCTAATTAGCATAGCCCAGTCAAAGTGTTTATTACTGTCAAGGATCCAAGAAATAACATAGAACATCCATGGTCGAAAAACAATAGTTTCCTCTTGACCAATAACCCGATTGAGTAAAGTTATCAAAATAACAACTTCATCTTTGAATTCAACGTGACCAACCTTCTTTGGCATGTTGGTCTTCTGAACTTTCAAACATTTCCAAGCAACTTTCCTCTATGATTTTTCTTGGTCCCAATACCATATCTTCTCACAAGCCTTGATGACTACAGTGAAATTATCTAAACGAGGAGGAAAAGAAAATCACTTTTCCACATCCTTCGGCTTGTGACTACAAATAATTCTCCCATCAATCGATCTGATTTGTCTTGTGGATGAATCATAGTGTTTTATGCATGCAAGAACAAATTCAAGATTGAAAACTGTGATAGGAATAGACGCTATTTCCAACAACTCGGAATGCTCAAGGTTTTTGATTATAGTGTTGTTGGTACCTTCCAACATGCTCAAATTGATCATTGGATAGACATGACCCAAGTTTGAATTAGAGGTTTTTAAAAATTCATGCATCAAGACCAATTTGATCTTACAATCTATGGGATTGAATTGCATTTTGAAAATATATATTTTTGACTGTAAAGCTGGGTATGTTCAGACAACTTTTAGAAAATGCTGAAAAAAATTCTAGATGAGGCTAAAAAATAGCCAATTGCGGGAATTTTTTTCTATTTTTTTTTGAAATGTGGGTTTTGTGCAGAATTGAATTCTAAGGCAACCCAAATTGACAAAAATTCGAAAAAGTGAGTTTTAGCAAGGCATGCAAAAGCTTTTCAGTCTAGAAGTGTAGGGGTTTTAGGGTTTCCCGGGGCAATTTTTCTTGAGAAAATATGGAACATGGGTTTTGTTGGCAATGGAATGCTAAGACAACCTAGATGATTCAATTTTGAAAAAGGTGATTTCTTGGCCCTCATGCAAATAAATCTCTTGAAAAAATCACAGTGCCTCAGAATGAAGGCAGTAGGGCAATTTTCTCAAAAAATCTAAGACGTGGGTTTCGCTGCAGATGTTGAAGTTTCGAACCCAAATGATCAAATTCTAAATATTTTGTCATTTTCTTTGACATATGAAGAATAACTAAGATGAGAATAGAATAAATTAGATAGAAGATAGAAGTTTTTACTTGTTCTACTTTTGTAGAAAATCGCCTATGCTTGACTGAGATTCGATGATGTCTGCATGCACTGAAAAATTTAACTCTAGAAAATTAATCTTCTGAACAATCTACACCTGGCACTAAAAAATTAAACTTGAAGCGCCTTTAGATCTTCTATTGCTCAAGAAAATCACCTTTGCTTGAACCTGTTATGAGAATAATGGCACCAATAATGACTTAAATAAAGAAATTAAGTCTAAAATCATCCCATTAAGCATGCAAACCAAGCACCACCCTTATTGGACCTTTGAAAAATATGACTTTATCTGATTAGACCTCAAAATAGTTAACTAAATGTGAAATAAACCCTAATTAGGGCACCATCTTTGATACTTTTAGTTAACTCAATATGTAAAACAAAATCGTCCCTTTTTGCAAGCAATATACTTTCACTTAAAGTCAAAATATTAAATATTAAATATATTTAAATAAATTTCTCAATCCCACCATTATAGGGAACTTAGTCATCTTGAGTTCAAAATTCAACACTTTGAATTTAGGCGTCACTTTCCAGACTTAACCAATTTCATGAAAATTTCAATTCACAAACCTCATAGGAGCCCATGTTCAACCACTGATTATGATTGACTGACACATCCAAAAGACTGGTTGATAGTTCCATTGAAGAGCGGGATCAAAATTGACAAGAAACCCCCTTGAGGCTACAAAGCCTAAATCTAAGATCTGAGGCTTCAAAAATCAGGTTGCCCCTGGCCTCTAGGGGCACTTTTGTCTTCAAACTTAGTCAAATTTTCATCATTTTGAAGGCAATTTTAACCTCCTTTCATCTTGCATCCTCCGACATTCGGCAAAACTTCAAAACTGATAGGATGGCTTAGTGCAGAGTTGGCTCCATTATGCACAAGAGATCCAAGAGAACACTTCTCCTAAAAAAATCATCTGGTGGTTGAGAAACAAGGGCACCTTAGCCTCTAGGGGTGCTGTTGTTCCCGAAGATAGCCATTTTTCCATCTAGCTAAAATAACACTTAACCTCTAGCTACAAGTTGCTGACTCATCTTTTGACTTGACTAAGATATGCAACAAAAAGTTGGATGTAACACAAACAAGATGAACACCTGAGATCACTAGAAAGACTAAATTGAAGGCTCCAAAACCTTGGGTGCACCTACAAAAATGTGTGCTTTTTCTTTTTTCCTTGACATTTTGACCAAGATTTAATCTCATGTTTGACTTGTGATTCCGACAGTTCAACAACTCAGATTAAATCATTGGCAGGTGTATTGAGAAGTCTTATAAAAAATGAGACAAACATCTTAGGTGTCATTTGGTTAGAAACCTTCATCTGATTCCTCAAAAAAGATGGGTGCCCCTGGCTAAGAACCACACTTTTCCTTCCAATGTTGGTCATTTTTTCATTCCCCTCATTTCTGGTTGAATCTCTTGTATTAGGTGCTAGACATATCCTTTAGGCTAACTGGTAGGCTCATCACAAAGTTGACAGTATTCCAGAGAAGTCTTCTTAGAAGCGACAACCTTCAAAACCAAAATTTGGGCCTCTAAAAGCTAGGGCACCCCTGGCCTCCAAGGGCTCTTTTGCTCCAGACTTAGAATTTTTTTGATGATTTCCATCCGGTGAAAAATTGCCTCCATGAAAAAGAATCATTTTTCATCTTTCTTGCCATAGATTCTTCATTTGAGTGTTTTAGGCTTAGATTTCAACATCTGGTAATTGGCCATCTGCCATTGATGATCTCAAAGTTCCTGTTTCTCCATTTGAAAAAGTGAAAACTACTCACTAGAATTAAACTGAGTTTTAACTAAATTTGACTTCACCATTGTGATCGTGAAGTGAAATAAGCCAATCAAAACAAATTTCAGTCAATTCTGACATGTTCTAATTTTTAGGGTTTTGACCTAAAAATAGGGTTCTAGAAACCCTAATTTTCATTTTTTTCAAATTTCACCAGTATCTTTATGACATGAAACTTACTCAAATTCCATACTTGAATTACCCAAAAATAAACTTTTGACATCATTTTACAAGGTTTAGACCATTTTAAGCAAAATGCTTTAATGAAGCAAAAAAATTGGTTTGGGTACAACAATTATTGGATGCAACCTTGAAGAAATTCACAACAATATGTTGGGTGCTTCTTCTGAGATTTACCTTGACAACTTTGAAGTCATCAATTTCAACCTCATCAACATTCTTGTCCTCCAGAGGTGTGGAAAACTCAAGGATAATCTCGCCTTTAGAGTTCTTATCCATATGAACTTGCTTCTTAAGTTTCTTCTTTGTTGTGTATTGATAGATGTTGTCAAGTTCTACAAAGTTCAACTAATAAGAAGGCTTCCTCCTCTTCCTACCTAGGATATTCTCAAGCCAAGACAAGGAGTCTTTACTAACTTTTTTGGGAGGATCGGTTCCAGCTCTAGCAACTACTGATGGATCAATGGGTGTTGAAATGTTGTGAATTGGTGAATCTCCTTATGAATCTATATGAATAGAAGGCCTTGATGACAATGAAAGAATAGAAGATAGAGGCTCTGATTCAAGTTGTGGTGTTGAATCAACTAGAACTTCTGGTGCATCTGCTAATTGTTCCTATTGATTCACCTTTTCCTTTAATTTGTTTGCCATTTTGCTAATCTTTGTATCTTCCAGAGGATTGCTCATAGCTTTCACTCTCAGTTTTGATCTAGAAGAAGGTAGAGATGACTTAAATATTGGCTTCTCTGTAACTAGAATAACTATCTTTTGTATATTGTTATTGCTTGAGAATATTCTACTACTCTTAACAATTTGGCTCATTCTTTCCTCAATTGAGATTCTCTCTTTGGTGAACCAATCAACTTGTGAAAGTGGTCATTGCTCGGCCTAATATTGAGCATACATGGGAAGGACTTCCCCATCTCATCTAGAAAAAACTCCACATCTTTTGATAAGAAATCAGCCATCTATCAAAGAGTGTAAGTTTGGAGTAGTTGCATTTGTGCACTTCAAACTCATCTTCAGAATTAGTCCAGAAATCTTCAATTGTAGGCACATGTGCATGATTCTGACCAAGACAGGCTGTAAAGACACCATGAGGATCATATGAAATTCTCTCCTTGAAGTGATTGAGGCTGAACTTTGACATTTCATCACTCATTGACTTGGCATTAGCTATCGATCTACATTTGTATATGCTCATCTCAAACAAAAAACTAAATGCAGCCTTGCGTCTACTATGCAAAAATGTGTGTATTTTGTGTACTTGCCTTAGAAATTCCATGAACATGACCTCATCCGTTGGATATCTAGGTAGCACAACTGGATCACTTGAGAAGCCATATAATATTATGCAGGAGAATGTGGGTAAGTGGATAAACCAATCAACCCACTCCACCATTGCCAATCTAGCATCTATTGAAATTCTGATATGCAACTCATCATCAAGATCCCACATTGTATGCATCAGGAATAGATCATTCACCCACTTGTAACACTGGTCAGATTTTAAAAACTCTACGGGTAATGATCATACACATATTGAACACCGAGAGTTCCAACGATATTCAAAACTGTAAACCTGGCTTGAAAGGCCATTAGATATACGAGGTAGGATATCATGTGGAATTCATGGGCTTTGAAGAACTATGCCATCTGACGTTGGAGACAATCATTGATCACTGTTGGCCAGTCATAATGTTTTTCTCTATTAACAATTGGAGAAATGATGTAAAACATCGAAGGCTAGAATTTATTGGCCTCTACTTAACCAGTGACTCAGTTGAGCAACGTAATCATGACTACAAATTCTTCCTTGAAATCATCGTGCCCAACATTCCTTGGCAAAGTATTCTACTTCTCTTTCAACCACTTCTAAGCCATTCTTTTCCGATATTTGTCTTTTTGCACATACCACACC